>NJRP01001444.1:24033-39041 GCA_003063835.1 Aphaenogaster floridana
TTAATTTTGGATCTTAGGAATATTTCATAAATATTCCAGGAACATCTAGCGTTTACTGGGAATTGTTCCTAAATTTCTGCTCAGAAAGTCTAATATTGTTATCTTAATTGCATATTATCAGAACAGATACGTTACTAGAGAGTTTTTGCAATACCGTGATTTTAGCGTTCACCGTATTTAAAAGACGGTATTGCAAAATATCTCTCTATTGTATCTTATCATATACTTGCGCTAATCAAAATTCTCCATGCACAGCACAAAGATCAAATTGAGATTAGCATCGATTAAATGATTAAATCAAAGAAAGGGAAGAACAAGATTTCAAACAATATAGTGTTTTATAAGTAGGAATGCAACTTTGAAATAATGATTGAAATTAGATAATATTTTTTTAAGTAAAACCCTCGCGTACCGATCTCGATGATCTATGCTGCACACGTCAATTTATATTTTCTACATGCTTTCAAAGTGCAATCAAATTGTCTACAAACTACACTAGAATTTTTACGTTAAAAAATATCAATCAAATCGTCATTGTACTGCAATGAATTTGGATATTGCGTATCAAATTGTTTTGAAATCTGTAACCAATTAGTACAATATTGTAACGAAGTGCGAGAACGAGAATTCTCTCGCAGGCGGTACTCAATAAAATAGTTGGAATGCGTTGGTGCGTCAATATACCGTTGAGTCCTCATCGTTAAATCTCGTGACCTATGACAGCTTATGATCCGTGAACAACTTATGATCTTAAGGGACAACATGAATTATTATAGACCTGCCCAACTGCATAAGATGCATATCCCGCGAGCAGTCACGGAATCGGAGTTCGGCTATAATCTATAACGAACAGTTATATACGAAAGTTAGAGCGTTGTGCAAACGTCTCTTGACACGTGCTTTTTATAATTTCATTTACATGTAAAAAAGTATTTAAAAAATATTCTAGATAAGAATAGAACTTATCGAGTGTGACTTACAATTGAATGGCTGATTATTTATACGATTGAATTTAAATGCAGTAAATTTAAAATAAAAATTTCATTCACTTGAATTAAGTTTGAAGCGTTAACAGATAAAATGAGAGAGAGAGAAACGGAGAGAAAGATTATATTCTGCTAATTATAGAATAATCATTATTGATGCACAACGGTTATTAATAAATTATGTATTATTTCTCATCTCTTTATTAAAGGCGAAACAAAATGAAAATCTCCGACCGCGCGCCCACGCAGAGTATTTCCTGTTTGCATCGCAGACAAGATTTAACAATAAAAAAAAGGATTGTCTTGCAAGGGTTAAACCAGATGTGTTAAACCGTACGTCGCCCACGAAATCGTAAGTCTGGAACATGTCCTCGGTGAAGAAGGGTTTTTTGAGGCGTGAAATACGATCGTCGCCCGCGCCCTTGCGGTCATGCGTTCTCCAGGCGCTTGCATCCACCCCGCGGTACTTACCACAACGGGGGAGGGATTGGCGGGGATTGTATTTGAAGAGCGACCGCGCGATTTCACCCCTCAAACGAGAGGGAGAAGCCACGGCCACCGCGCGCGACTATTCTTTGGCACACGAACGCGTATCCCGTATCGATAGTTGATCGAGAACGTAACTTCTTCCGAAAAGGGTACCGCTTCAGGGGTGCGTCTTGAAGAATCCGAAGGTCCTGCAAACCGCTCGAAAAGAAGATCACGATATGGAGGTTGGTCGTGTATTCGATTTTTTCGCAACAACTTTATGAAGTAGATAGAAACTAGAATTGTTTTTAAACGTGTATGCAGTGATCGAGATCGATTTTACCTAACATACATTGCTACTTTTAAAATTTTTATATTGTGTACTTTTGATACATATGTTTTCTTAAAAATATTTTAAGTTAAACGCCGTAATGTCTAGCGCATATTTATACTGATTTATAAAAACATTTCAAAGTATTTTAATACATATATTTGTGGAAAGTAGAATTTTCTTTTTTTATTATAAAATAAGGAATTTAAAAAGAGAGATCTTACAATGTGTGAAAAATTCATCAATTATGAAAATGTTTTATCGGATGCTGTGTACATACGATTTAGATCGCGCATTTATGAAGTAACTTAGGATCTTGTTACTTCTGAAATTTTAATATTATATTTTTGATATAGATGTTTTCTTAAAAATATTTTAAGTTAAACGCCATAATGTTAGCACATATTTATACCGATTTATAAAAACATTTCGAAGTATTTTATTACATATATTTGTGGGAAGTACTACAAAGTAGAATCTTTTTTTATTATAAAATGAGGAATTTAAAAAGAATTCTTATGATGTGAAAAATTTATCAACTATGAAATTTACGTTTTATTAGATGCTGTGTACATACGGTTTAGAGGTCGCGCATTTATGAAGTAGGTAACTCAGGATCTTGCTGCTTCTGAAATTTTAATATTATAATTTTGATACAGATATTTCCTTAAAAATATTTTAAACGCCGTAATGTTTAGCGCATATTTATATCGATTTATAAAAACATTTCGAAGTATTTTATTACATATATTTGTGGAAAGTAGAATCTTCTTTTTTTATTATAAAATAAAGAATTTCAAAAAGAATTCTTATGATGAAAAATTCATTAACTATGAAAATGTTTTATTGGATACTGTGTAGATACGGTTTAGGTCGCGCATTTATGAAGTAACTTAGGATCTTGGCTGGAATACGCTTCCACATTTTTCATGTTGCAATTTTTTGATTGTTATTATTGTGATTATGTATATATAATATATATATATATAAATTTAAGTACTTATAATATTAATAGTATTAATAACAAGCATAAATACTAACAGTGTTAAGTACTTATAAATTTAAATAAACAAATTTTATTTAGATTATTTTTTATACCAATCAAATATTATAAATTCGTGCAGACCACAATTAACTTCGATAAACATAAATATGTCGTAATATTAAAAGTCCAAGTGTGAATTAAATTTTAAATTTGTATGTAGATAATAGAACTTTTATTTTTTATACAATTTGAAGAAAATTCTATTTTTATAAAAATTTAATTTATGGTCCATTTACTGGTACGTTTAACATTAAAATTTGAAAGGTAATGGCATATGCTCTAATAAACTTATATGTAAAAATCACTCTTGATTTTAAAAATACGCAAATATTGTAATTAAATGCATATTACGAACATATTGTATGATAATAGAAAAATATTTGATGTATGGCTATCGGCGCTCCCGGTATAAAATAACAAACGTTACCGATCGTTTTTACAAGAATAGCCGCATATTAAATACCATGAATGATGACGTAAATCTTATTTTTTTACTCGCATATTATGCAAACCAATTTTTTGCGAAGCGTATTATATTGAAAGAAATGTTAATACATGCACAGAGAAAATTTTATATTAAAAATTATTATGTATGGCAGTAGCCGTGGACCATTGCTGGAATTATAAATTATTTTTACTATATTTTCTATAGAAAAACATGCCGTACATAGTAATTTTTAATATAAAATTTTCTCCGTGTGCGATATCATTATCGATTATCTCCGTCGAGAGATAATCTAATTAAATCAAATCGAATGCATTTCGTATGGCGTTCCAAATAATGTAACAACTTCACTAATGATTAATTAACCATAATTAACCATATATATAATAGTGATCTCGAATGTTTAAGCAGCTTAAGCATCGGTTATAGGAATTCTGTACGATGATGTAACGCAAACATTTGTTGTAAACCGTCCGTACAGGATATATACCGCTTGCTTGTTAGCCGTTATTTTTATTTTACAAAAAATGTCCAAACAGCTTTACGCGTTTGTTAACACTTTGTTTCGTTTACGCAGATTACTAAATATCTTTGCTGTACTCTGGTTTGCATGTGTCTGCTGAAGGTGGTAAATACTGAGGTTTCGAGAGATAAGGTAAAAGTGCACATTTTCACGAATAATATACTTAATTTGCAACAGATTAGCGCGTTTCATAAATTTTTGTTAAATTACTTATAGAATTTGCAATGTAGTAATATCTATTTTTTACAAATGTTCTTTTAGTCAATTATCGAATGACAAATATGGTAAAATCTCTTGTGTACGATTTTGTATTACGTAAACAAATAGATTCGTAGATTAGAGTAAGAGGATTATTATCTGTACAAATTTAATGGTAAATATCAATCGAATTTCAAATATTTTGGAAAAATAGTTCTAATGAAAACGGGCGGACAGAATTCACTTTTACAGTTCGAACGGCAGCTTCTAAACGCCCTAAACGCGGAGAAGACAATCAAGTCAAAGAGACCATTCTGCAATGCTTTTACGGGTAAGAAATAATTTTTACTTTTTAGCGATCAACAATACTTTCCATAAATAATTTTAAATATTTTTTGAAAACTGAAAAATTTTTTGTTTTTAAAAACATTTGTACATACAGTATGGATCATAAAACAGCAACATGCTTTAAAGCTTTGAAATTTTAGTAATTGATACAGTATTTTTGATACTTCGTAGGATGCGGCAGATTTATTTCAGAAGAAAGAAGAGTGAAGAAAAAAGGACCTTTCACTCTACCGGATTTACAGGACTTTCAAGCGACGAGCGACAACGTTCAGCTACCGATTTCTCTATATAGGGCACTGCTGAATGCCGTTCAACAGAACGTTTGGAAAGCGATGGATCGTGAGGACTACAATTATCGATTGCAACAAATGCCGCGGATTTATCTCTCGGGTCAAATGCCTCTACGTAACACGATGGAAAGCTAATTTTAACGAACACAACTTGACGTATGGGCACCGGCAGAATTTGTAACAGATGGAATTATACTTTATTCTCTTATTTCTAAATGTGTATTATAAAATTTATCTATAATACTAATCAAATATTCCATAAGAATTAATTATGAAATTTCATTAAGAATGAAATTACACCGTTTTAACTGAAGCTTATTTCTTCTATTGCGGCAGGACGTAGTCGTAATTCTTTGCGTCCACTTTACGGTGCCTATATCTTCCAATTAATATGAATATTTATTATCGTTTTTTGTTATAATTTAAAAAATTTTAATTTATATAAGAAAATTGTAAAATTATATGACGTTTTATTTTATGTACAACTTCCGAGAATTTTACCGCCATCGAATGTATTATTCACGAAAGAAGCATATAAAAATGTAATCAGTATAATATTGGTGTTAGCTAGAATTAGATTAGAAATATTCATTTATTTGCAGGAGCACTTTGACAATTACGCATTTATTTATATGTACCTTATCCTCCCGACAAATATCTTGATGAATTCTACAGTAACTTTAAAATCCATATATTTTTTAAATAACTGTTACATTAGGTCTGGATTGTATTCAATAAATTCTATAAAATTTGTTATTTAGTTAGTTAATGTGCAAAATAATGACTTTATTGTTTTTGCTCTTTCTTGTTCTTTTATAATATAAATTACGATAGTTTTAATAAGAAGCAGTAAGAATATTAACAATATTGCTTAATATTGCAAGGGCAATATTGCAGGAGCATAGTAAATATTGCTTTCTGATGACTACATATTTACTTTAAATAGTCTACAGATAAACGATAAGTTTTATTAGTACGCTTCCATTCCATATATACCTGGTATTACCTGAATATCGTTGAGACGATATTGATAATGATTTTGATAGAATTACACGTCTGGGAATACTTAGTCCAACGCACTCCGGATTGTCCACTCCTGCGGGTCTACCCCAGAAATCTTCTGTACAAAGCGTGGCCGGATCCCAAATTCGAGATCGTCGATCCTCACGCACGCCTCTCAAAGAATGATCTAATACCTGCCGAGTAGCATTATACCGATAATATTTATTTATACATAAATAAATATTTTCGCATTTTACTAATAATACAACATAATATGAAAGATATTAAATTTAGTTAAATAAAATTAATTTATCAATGAATAATACATACACGGAGAAAATTTTATATTAAAAATTACTATGTAGGGCAGTAACTGTGGACCATGCTGGAATTATAAAAATTTTTACTATGTTTTCACAAAAAAGTTTAATAATTATTAATATAATAACATAGTAAAAATTTTTATAATCCCAGCAATGGTCCACGTCTACTGCCATACATAGTAATTTTTAATATAAAATTTTCTCCGTGTAGAAAATTATTATTCGCTGTATTATTTCTGCTTATTCCTTTGCATAAAATAAGTATATTGTTAAGACAATATACTTTTTATTATTATAAATTAAATAATAATTAATAAAATAAATAAAATAATTAATTATTATGATTATAAATTAAATAATGATCAGTCTTTATTTAATATTCATTATTATTTAATATGTAATAAATTATAAATGAATGTAAAGCGCGTGTATAATTAATTTAGTGAACTTAGTCTTTAATCATTAATAATTATTTTATTTATTTTAACATTTTTTTATTATTTTTAAATAATAAACTTTTTATGTTAAAGTTCAATAAAAGGCATTCAAACAATTTAAATCGCAGATAATATGTAATAATTCAGGACGAGATGGAAAAAATATATCTATTCGTCAAAGGATTTAAATTATCTAATACTTTTTAATAATACTATGAAATATATTTACATCCGAGAATAATAAAATAAAATAGAAAAATAAGATATATCTATAGCCCTATCTATATGATATTGATTTTGTACATCTTTTTTAATGGAATACGAGCAGCAAGGGATCATACTTATGTAGTCGTAACTTTGTAACTTCATTTGAAATCAGTCGATCGCATTAGGAAGATTCTCCTATCTGAAAACGTCTCGAGAGATTTTCGGTAAGTAGCCGCGACGAGGGAGGATTCGATACGACATCCCGGCGCAACGCTTTCCACGTCAAAGGGCCAACCGCTCGCCCACTGGCGCGCGGGCTCTCTTTTGCAGGGGCGTCAATTACCGCTCTGATGACCATGGTCAAAACCAGGCCTCACTGTAGTCTAGGCATGGAATTCCATGCCTCGGAATCTACAGATAAAATAATTTTTCCCGAAAAAAAAAAAAGTTTTTATTTTATTTACAAAAAGGTTTTTATAATTCGTGAAATTAAAATGGCTGCATGAGAAATCAGAAGTTCATGGTATTTTCTCTGAATACACAAAACTAGTAAAATTATTGTTGACGATACCCGGCTCCTCCTGCACAAATTAGCGCTCCTTTTCAACTCTCCGGCGATTAAAAAATTACTTGCGTTCTACAATGCTCCAGAAAAGGTTGAATGATTCTAGTATTAGATATATTATCAATATATACCGCGATGATCGAAGATTTAGACATTGATGTATTATTAAATATTTGTATTAGCAGGCATAACTTAAGAATGCAAACATTCGCCATTACTTATAAGAAATAAATTATAATGTTTATAATTATAATGTTTTTATTTATTGTTTGTTGAGTTTGTTCAATTTTACCTTTCACTTAATTAGTTTAAATTCAACTTGCCTCCCCCCCCCGTCATCAGGCTGACCAGGGCTCGCGAAAAAACGTAATGACGCCCCTGCTCTTTTGTACCTACTTCGCAATTGCATTACGAGAACCCCCTGCAAAAATTTTATTTTGTTCGAAAGTTGCCGATTTTTTTATCCCCGGGACCGATTTATCTAATTCGGCTTCGATCGTCGTATTCCTATGCGTACCTCGAGGCGGATCCTATATGGAAACGGCCACACGAGAACGGAATCGTAACGGCCGCGGGTCAATCCGACACCCACGAAGACCGTGCCATCGGGGAAATATTTCGGAGTGACCTTTAGATACATAGCATAACCGCTGCGACCCGCGTAGAAGGTAGGGCTACGCATCGAACGGCCAGTCTGCCAGCTCGTCAACATCATGTTGAAGTTCCTCACCTGCCAATAATATGCGAATGCACTCGTCGAACCTGGAATAAGAGTGACTTCCCAGTAAACAGTAACATTACATTCCATTTCCAACTAACAATAATATTACATCAATATTACAATTTCCCACTCAACAGTACAACAGTTATGTACAACATATGTTACATTATATATTTATATTGTTGAGTAGAAAATTGTAATATTGATGTAATGTCATTGTTAGTTGGTGTTTACTGGGTTGTTAATTTGGAATTTTAATTCTCAACTAATCATTGCCTTCTTCTGTTAATGTATTATTTTTTGTGACCTTCTTATAAAAAAATATTGAGATTTCTGTGATATCAGATATTGCATTCTTTGATATCTGAAGTCAAAGCTTTTTCCTCGGTATCACGGAGCAAGAACTCTAATTATGAAGTTAATGGAGGAATCGAAAATTACTAGGTTGGGATAAAGTAAACATCAGATGACAAAAAATCTCAAGTTTCAGTTAATTTGGAGTAAATTTTGCATCAATACGCATATGTAATTCAAGGATTAACGATCAAACTATGTAAAATATTACATAATGTCAAATAAAAAATTATTTTGTTAAAAGTCGACTATTTTTAATATTAAATATTTGCTCAAATAAGCCATCACATTTTTGCTAAAAAAGATCAGTGTCTAAATTCATTAGAAGATTCGTTATTGAATTGACGATAGTTTTGGAAATATTTAATATAAATAATTATTTATATATCAAAACATCGATTGATTCGTAGCCACATATATTTATCATAATATTGGATAATTTATTGAATATTTTAATAACTAAAAAAGAGTTTAATAATATAATGTAACTATAAATTTAATAGCAGTCGCATTACAAGTTTTACTGGCGGTACAAGGTTTCTTAGCGGATTACGTAAAGCTTTTACTATTCAAACGCGACAGAGTTAATCATGTACTGCAACTCGAAATAAATCTCAGTACTTCGTTGTACTATTCATTTCGTTTGAATCATGTTTATCCCGACTTAATCTTCAGCTTTGTCTCATGGACAAGGCGAACTCTCACCTTCCCTCCCCCTTATAGAAACCATTTACATAAAACCATGGGATCTCTTACATACAAATGCTTAGCTTAGGCTCTGAAGTAACAATGCATATTATGCAAGAAATGCAAGACTTCTACACACGTCGTCCGCGTTATATTTCGGGTCTCATTATTCTAGAACAGAATCACATACATATGCGACAACACATACGAAGTTAAAATGTCACGCTTTGCGTAGCTTTAGCTTCTAGAAAATGGATTATACATTATCATTTAAATTGTAAGCGACTAAAAATAAAGTTATTTAAATATTTATACCAAGCTTTTGATCGCAATCAAATTGCGCAAAAATTATTTGTCAAAGTTTAAATTAGAATTTTGATAACCATTTAATAGCAATTATTATAAAATTTGCAATAAATTATAATCGCAATTACAAGAAAATTTCAAACAAAAAGATTCATTCAAAATGTGTTTTGCAACACATGTAAATATTGTTTTCTATAGAACTAATAATACATGTTAATAATCAATATGGAAATACAGAAGTACTCTTTCAACTGTTAAACAGGTGTATAGTTAATTAAAACTTAACAACGCCTGTAGTTGTTACAAGATTGCTCTTTTGCCAGCAAGTTCACTAATCTCATTCATACATGCAAGAGGCTGTTGCATAGTAGTAAAGGCACTTGCAAAGTTTTGAGAACTTCAGGTCCACCAGTTGCTGAAGAATTACTCCGTGTTTAGTTGAGAGCGTAAAGTTAACTTCAGCCTACCGCTATTATGAACTATGTGTTAATAAATTTTCTGACACGCTAAAGTTATTTTAAAAATTTATACATATCACAAAGATTATATTTTGATTCACACAGAATAGTCGGATTATTCCGTAATAATTGCACTAACTGTTCAATACTGATAAGTTTTGCATGGTGTTGTTAAACTTATCGATCTCATCTTGTCTTGGGGATGAATAACCGTCGAATGTTCCATCGTAAAAATTAGCGTTTCGTACACTTTTCAAATAATTCGGCTGCTGCTCCAGAATGCTGTAAAGTAACCACTTAATATCTGTAAATTCCTTGCTCAACCTTTCCTCCAAATTCGCGAATTTTTCGTCCATCGCCTCTGAAAGTATACGTTTTCATCAATGATAATTAACTTTCTGCACGTTTACGAAGGCGGGATTATCCTTACCCCAGTAAAAAAATTTAATCGACCTAAGGTTTAATCCTCCTAAAAGGTTCAATTTGGCATCAGATAGCGATTGTCTTTATTCAAATTTACAACTGAGATTTTGTTCGGCGCGTCAAAGTTTGAGATGCGAGCAGTATTATTGCTCACCAACCCTTTTACGTTATTATTTGATATAATATGTTAAGACTGCGGCCTAGAATATTGTGAAGAATGATGCATATGGTTTGAATGCATACGGAGTCCCCTTTTAATTCGAATTTTATCAGAATTATTTATTTCTGACGATAGATAAATTCTCTACTGAAAAATTTTTATTGAGATCACAATTGAGAACACAATTGAGAACAAAATTTTTATTGAGATCATAATTGAGAATAAGGATTTTCAGTAGGGTTATTACCTAAGGATTTTATGTTATTCTCTTCTAATTGTTTACAGATATTATTACAAATTTTGTATTTATGCACTTTAAAAGATTTGCTATAGTGCCTTTAGCGTCAACTTAATATTTATAATATTCATGCTATATATTATATTTTTATTTTTACAATTTTAATTTTTACTCACTCGCCTTACATGCTCCGGTAAGTACTGTTGTAACAGTAGCACGTGCGTTTGCTACTACATCTTCCGTTGCGATCTTGCAAATGGTATGTTGCGTTTCTGTAACATCGTCACTGCTGACATTGGCCTCAATCGTCGCTAAAAATTGCAATGTGTCGCAAATAAATCCGTACCTTTTAATGAGCAGTGCATCGAAGAAAGTGCGTGTGATTTTGTCAAATATAAATTATTAAAAAAAGTTATACAATGTGACTTTATAATAAAACTTCACTTTTTGACATTATAAATTTTTTTATATTTTGAAATCAGAGATTGATTGTAAAATAATATATGAATATAACAGATTTTTATGAATAACAGACATTTACTATATTACTGTTTTCTTTGTTTCTTTCAATTTATTTTTTAAGTTTTTGTAAATGAAATAAACAGAGAATTATATTATTTAATTATATTATACTATATATATATATATATATATTATACACAAATTTTGTGTCTCTCATCTACATGATGAATATAAAGAAAAGATAAAGATAAAAAAGATTTAATTAGAAGTTTTAATTCTATTAATGACGTTATTCAATTTGATTTTGTAATTTTTAAAATATATCGTATCAAAATTCCAATTCTGTTTCAAGTTTTACTGATCATAGCACAGTATCAAGATAAAGTTTTTAATTAAATTGTGTTTTATCAGGTGTCCACCGGGGACTGTTAGCGCAAGATAAACAACCGTTTCGTACTTACGCGTGTTCCGCAAAGATTCATCGACACCACCGCAAACCAAATAGAGCAAAACGAGACAAAACAATGATATGGAATAACGTATGATCCTCGACATCTCGCCACACGTGAAAGGCACGTTGTGAATTCATCACGGTGTGGCCGAAATTATAAACAGCGGATGGCTTCCACCCGTCCTCAAAAATAGATTTTATCGTCTTCTTACTGATGAGAATGCGTCGAAAAAAAATTACATGGATAATGTAGTGAAATTACTTTATAAAAAATTGTTTACATTGCGCGGTATATATATGTAGGATTTTCGATAACATTACTTTAAATAATATATTTTTTAAATCAATAATTCAAATTTTAATTTAATAAATAGATATTCAAACTAAACTCTTTAATTTTAACAGCATCTGTACCCACACAGCACACGATATTGCGATATCCACTAGATATCCGAGGGATCGCAATATGTCCAATTATATATCTCAATAACCGTAGGATCTCCATGGGATCGCATTATGTCCACTTAGATATCCGGATCACTCAGGAATATCCTTAGGATAAAGTGTGCTGTGTGGGTAAATTGTTACGAAAACTAGATGTGATTTCGACCAAATTTACGACAACTTTGACCAAACTTCGATTAGTTAAATCGGCAATTAATTAAATCGGCAAAATTTTTGTATAATTCGTTGTCCCTATAATTTAATATTTCTTTTATACATATTAAACAACAAGCAATATCAATCCATAACAGCATCGCATATTATACTTTTGTACGTAAAATGAAATAATTATATGATTAGACATTTAGAGAGAGAAAGAATAAGAAAGATAAAAAATACAGCTACAAAGATTAAATCTGAAAAATCTGCTAATTATTGATTAACTTTTAAGCAATCTTTAATCTATGGTGATATATTTCATAAAATATATTCGAGAATTTTCATGAAAATAAAATTAGAATAATAGAATAATTTAAAAAAGCAATGTTTAAAAAAAAAGAAAAATACGAGCGCACGAAAATTGGTTTGAATTTCTTTAAAATGTTGTAGATCTGTTTTTTGTAGCTGCAGATATCTTTTCTCATTTTAAACGAAAGGCATATAATTATCCGTTGAAGAGAAAGAAAGAAATAAAAAAGTACAAAACATTACAGTTCATGAAGAACAAATTTGTTGTACCTATGAAACGAGCTTTAAAAAAACGTGCACAATGGCGGCACTTTTTGATATTCGAGCGGGAGCGGCAGTCAGCTGGACCACTGTGATGTGATTTGTGATTGTGATATTCGACTTTTCCTTCCAGCTGAATTTGCACCGAAAAATGGGCGAAAACGTGCAAGGCACATTCGTATCCGAGAAAGTTTCGAAGATAAGGTGGCAGTATGGAAATTTTGCGGAAGCGAAGAATTTCTTAACCGGCAGTTGGGATAACCCGGTAGGACTTCTAGCATTCCTAACCTATAAATTTGCTCCAGATACATTGTTATAGTATATTTGTGTATTTTGTAGTATTTTTTGTATATTTTGTATATTTTTATTTAATAAGACTTTGTACATTTATATACTTCAGTAATAGAAATTAAGAATTTTTTAATAATGAGTTCAAATAGTCTGGAACTTAATCTTGAACTCAAATTTCTTTTTTGCAGATAAATAAAATAACACATTGGACATTTAGAACGAATTACGATGAAGAATCATATCCTGTAGTCCTGTCGTCGTATTCATTCCTGGGGGATGTAACTGAACTGAAAGTAATACATCATTCTTCCCTGAAATGAAATTAATAATTTTTATCTTATGCGTCAAGAATTAATAAAACATGGATTTTCAGTTTATCAGCAAAGATTTCTTTGTTGCTGCCTCATCTTTAGGTTCAGTAAGATTACTGCAAATTGATGAGGATACCTGTACCGAATTTAAGGAACACATGGCATGGGAGTTTGTACATAGTTTTAAGTGAGTTTAACTAAACTTGGTTTAATTGATTGAACTAAACTTTGAAATAAAAATATTAAATATGTGTTACTATATTTTTAATAATGTATGTTTTTAGAACAACGGATTATGCTTCTTGCACTGCACTGTCTACCTTTGAACAAGACATAGCTTCAGTGGGAGAGGATGGCAAGCTTAATCTTCTTACAGCTGCAGAAAAGAAACCAGTTAGGATGATTGGTAAATGCTGCAATAACATGTGTACTAATATATATTGGTAATGCATAATCTGATTATTGTATCTAAAAGAATATTTGTTATATTTTATTTTATTCTTAGAAAATGCTGATAGCTGCTCCATATATTGCGTTGATTTCTTAAAACACAATGAAGTGCTTACGGGAAATTCAAGAGGACATATGAAGGTGTGGGATCTGAGAAATGATCGGGATGTGCCAGCAACCACTTTTATGCTCTCTGATCAAGTTAAAGTAAGTTTTATATTATTTCTTGTGTGCTGTAACTATAACAAAGAATCCTTTAATCTTTTTAAGCACAAATCTTATAAAGCCTTATAAGTTTTATAAAGTAACAAAAATTCTTTTACAGACGGCAGCTACAAGTATTACACATCATCCTACACAAAGACATATTGTGGTTGCTGGTGGAGACGATGGTAGTTTAACCGTGTGGGATTTAAGGCAGAATACTTATCCAATGTCGCAACTCAATGCACACACCAAAGCCGTCAGCGAGATATTATTCCACCAAGACAGACCCGACAATCTTTTCACGTGTTCTGTCAGTGGAGAATTGTGGCATTGGAATAATGCACAAAGTTCAAAACTGAAACTCGGTAAGTAACTTGAAAGTAATTATTCATTAGTAAGGAATTTAACTATATAAGACCGCATCATAAAGAATTGATTCTAACATTTTGTTTTTCATAATGTTAGATTCTACAGATATGCATTGGTTGAATACAATTAGTACAAATGGAAAAGTTAACGTGACGTCACTATGTGCTGCTATGCACAAACCGATAAACAGTATTGATATCAATAGATCGACGCTGCTTTTTGGATGTGACAATGAAGCTATGTATATTGTAAGAAATGTACTTATTTAACAGTAATGTATGTATATATATATTTTTTTTGTATCTTTAATACATTTAAAATAAATTTAAAATCACCATTTTTTCTGTATTTATCGGTATTTATTTTCCCGAAAGTACATATCTGACTATCATCCATCCATACTATATGTGTGCATATGCGAACTTAATTTTTCTTTGGTAAAAATTTAGATTATTAATTTTTAATATTAATTACTTCAGTTATTAAGCATTTCATCAAAATTCTATTAAAAATTACTTTATTAAAAATCTATTTGCTTAAGACAAACAATTGTCTGTTTGCATTATAATTTATAATATAGGCTGCTCATTTTTTATAGAAAATTCTATTTTTATTTTTACACATTTTGGCCAAGTTAAAAAAATTAAATTTGATGGATATTTTCCACTTACAATTAGTAAAATGGATACTTATTAATATTTTTTAAATCTTCCCGTATCATTATAAGGGGATGAAACCAACACAACCCCTATTCAATTTTTTATTACAACTTTTTAACG
>NJRP01001446.1:28107-38957 GCA_003063835.1 Aphaenogaster floridana
ACGTTTCTCCCCACTTAATTGGTACATTCTTAATTTGATTTCTAATTCATTGCCTATTACAGTAATTCTCTATAAATCCTCAGTCTACCTATTTCCATTTGGTTATCTTTCTATGTTTCATGTTCTGTGGGGATGCGTGATTTTCATCTCATTTCATCTTTTCATTTTTAGTTTCTAAGTTTTCTTTTTATTATTGTACACTGAAGAGGACTCGAATCTGAGTCGAAACGTTTGTAAATTATTTTGGTTCAATAAACAACATTTTTGTGCGCCCCGATATCGGCGTTGGCTCATACTTGGCTTCCTTCTGGTTTCTTTAGATTTTATATCATTGAGCCTTAATTACATTAATAATTTTATAATTGTATTGTATAGTATGGTATAATGTGTAATATACAAAGTAAAGGAAAAAAAGAATATAATTAAATATATGTTAACATATATAGATCATTGATGAGGGTGGCAACGTCTCCTTCCCACGAATATGCTGGCTCGTCTCGGTACTTGTCAATACGTTCGTTCATATGTTGCTTTACTGCGTGGTTGGTGAAATTCTCATGGCAAAAGTGAGTACTATTTCCTTTTACCATATTTTTTGCTATTCTAACTTATTACGCCATGAATTGTCGTATATAATCGGTTATAAATTGTTAAAATACGAGATTCTTTTATTGATTCGATGTGCTACGAATATAATCATATTTCTATGATTATTTCTTGAAGAGCAATAGTCTACTGCAGCTTTTTAGCGCGTTAACACTTAATGACAACAGCGCGTATTTTATCTTTATTGCATGTAAAAGATTGTAGTATAAACTTTTATTATTTAATAATGTGCAGTGCGAAGGCATACATCATGCAGTGTATAACTACTCGTGGTATTCGCTGAAACCGAATGAAGCTAGAAACTTGATGTTGATAATGATTCGTGCCGACAAACCTCTTTATATCACCGCGGGGAAAATATTTCCAATGACACTATCCATGTTTTGTAGCGTAAGATAGTCTGCTAAGTACCCACATAACATTGTGGAATATTAGATCGAATTATTTAAATTGTGAATGCAACGTTACTCATTTTCAGTGCCATCGCTAATCCTCTTATACTTTTGCTTTCAGCTGATCAAGACGTCAGCCGGATACATATCGGTACTGCTCGCCAATCGATGATATTTAGACATTGACCTGGGCAATCTTCGATGGAATCTGATTTTTCGCGATGCAATAAAAAAATATCCTGTTGAACAACGCTCAATCGATGCGCCAAATTCGTTTTTCCACGTGAACGAAGTAAAATCTGACTTGGAGAGAAATTTTCATATGTATAATCAAATACAATAAATAATCGTACTCGCATTAAAAATGTTGTAATCTTTATCAGTAGTGTCCTATTCTTTTGTCATTCAGGCGTAATCTAATTAATTATTTTAAAACTTAAAAAAAACAATATAAAAATCAAAGACGATTCAATAGAAGCCAATGTGAGCCAACACCGCATTTAAGAAATAAATGCATTCATTTTCATCTTTAGTCGTGACACGACATTTGCGTCTTTCCACCCAGACAATATCTCGAACAGATATTGTTTCTTAAATGCGAACAGATATTGTTTCTTAAATGCGAATTTCTTTCTTTCTATCAACCTTTAGTTGTAAAAATTACTTACATTAATGTACTTTTTCTTTTCCAAAATTCTTCATAATTTGATCAATTCACTTAATTTATTAATTTTTCCTTCATTACTTCTTGTTCTACTTACTAATTAATTCATTTGGTGGAAGTAACGCGAATTCATTCATCTATTCTTTATTATAATTTAGTACTGAAGAGGACTCAAATTAGAGTCGAAACGTTTACTTTGTATTTGTATATTCATATTGTACATTTAATAAATAAATGATTTGTTTCGCCTTGACACAACGGCGTTGGCTCACATTGGCTTTTATTGTATCGTCTTTGATTTTATATCTGAGAGCCTTACTATCATTAATATTTAATATAAAAATAGTCATTTAAAGTACATAAAACCAATAATATTATGACTATATTATCTCTTATATATTAATATATTAATTCAATTTTTAAATTGTACTAGCCTTGATATGTTAATTTACATCTTGATATAATCCAATCACATTATTTCAAACAATATTACTAATAAATCAACGTTACCTTTTGCACACTTACACGGAAAAAAAAATTTGTTAACTTGACTAAATCTTTCAACTAAATAAAATTTATTTAGTTCAAGTATTTATTTATTTAACTTAAACATTTATTTATTTAACTTAAACATTTATTTATTTAACTTAAACATAAAATATATTACACGGAAACATAAAATATATAAACGGAAAAAAAAATTTGTTAACTTGACTAAATCTTTCAACTAAATAAAATTTATATGTTTAAGTTAAATAAATAAATGTTTAAGTTAAATAAATAAATACTTGAACTAAATAAATTTTATTTAGTTAAAAGATTTAGTCAAGTTAACAAATTTTTTTTCCGTGTACACATTAATAATTTGTAGCTTGATATAAATACACACAATTGTTTCTTATTTTTCATTGCACTACGTACGTTAGCCAGCACGCGTTTTCTACTTAACGTATGTACATTCATTCTGCTTTATTAACTCCCATGACGATTAGTCTACTTCATGTTGCTGTCTTTCGGCTTTTTCACGTTGCTACAAAAACATATCGCCCAACGCATCGCTTGTGAAATTACGTGGCGATGCAATAATTTTTTGCGTTTTAAAGTTTGTTCGATAAAAAATGCCAGTTGAATTTCAGAAAATGCAAATTATTGAAAAAGCGCAAGTTCAAAGCGCCGAAAGAGACGGGAGGATAAATTAATAATGAGCGCCCCAGGAAAATTGAAGGACGTTGCACCCGATTAGATATTCATAGACATATTTAGCGATGCCGTAGGAGGGCCATACGAATTCGTTTCTTCGAACGAGAGACTGCACGCTCGTAAAAAAGATGCGACAGACGTTAATATCTGAAATATTTACGAGTGCCCATACTTTGCACCTCAGCACGTGCATTTCTGAACTTTTTCCGTGAGCATGCGTAATTGCCGTGCCACCTGAGAAGCAAGGAAGAATTCATAAAAAATGCCAGTCTTCATTTAGTCTTGGACATGGACGGCTCTAAAGAATTGGCATACACAGGTGTATATATTTTTATATCATCATCGCTAAGTTCTATATCAATAAATATATAATGAGCAAAACCGTTTATGAGAATCGATATTGACGTGAATTTATAATCTATTTTTATATTAAAATTCGCGAGATTTTACAGTGAACTGTCCTATTTTGTTCAATTTATTCGTCGGTGGTTCGAGATGCTCTGTTTTCTTGACAATGTCATTAATAGAATGGACGGCAGATTTTATTTAAAGATTGAGTGACAATGAAAAAAAAGTTTTATTTTACGCTACCGCATTTTATTGTCCATTTGGAAAAATTTACTATTAAATTTATTATTGTTATACGTCTTAATTTATTATATATTATTATTTACGCTAAAGATGGCCCAAAGAAAGGGACCGAAACGTTCGCAAATGACTTCGTGCTATTTGCATTAAGGACTTTTATCGTTTAAGTTCACTTGATATTTATAATAAATTATTTATGCGCCCTAATTACTGCGCTTCGCTCTTATTGCCATTGTTTTATCCTCGTATGAATTTTTAGAGAGCCTTTATAACTGTATTATTGATGTACTATTAAACTTCAATTTTCGTGTCCTATCTCATCGTTATTCAGTTAAATAATTATTCCAAAAAATAATATCGTTACGAATAACGTAAGCGAATTAACTTTCAATTTTTATTTAAGCAATGTTGCTAAGATTTATTTATCATTCTGTCGATTTTATCAGTAATAGTATATTAATTATATAGACTTAGAATGGGCAATCGGAATAAATCGGATTTCTCTGAAGATCCTCGGTCTCTGGCCAGACGATAAATTAAATCGTCGGCAAAGATTTTTGGCGGATCTACGCGCCATCGTTATTTTTATGACGATGCTTTCCGTATCGGTCATACCTGGATTACTAGCGTTGGTGAGGGTTTGGGGCGACATGTTGGCAATGGCAGACAATATGCAAATCGGTCTGCCTTTCTCAGTGACTGTCATGAAATTCATCATCATGTGGTTTCACAAAAAAGGTAAATTTCTCTTTCTATATAAATATTACTCTGTACTCCGTAATATTTTACCCACTTCTCGGAGCTTACCTATACTTCTCAATTCGATCTATACTTGTGCATCCTTCTCCGAAGAACTTGAACCGGTTATAAGCATGATAATCGAGGATTGGCTCAAGACAAAATCAAGGAAAGAACGAGATATTATGATAAAGCAAGCGAGAATTGCCAGAATAATGGTCATGGTCGGATGTATCATGATGAGCTTCGCGAGCATCATTCTCATCATTCCTCCTTGCTTTGGGTATTCGACGAGATACCTGACGAATTTGACAGACCCGGGAAGACCGATGCTGGTGCAAACGTATTATTTGCGAGACATAACGGAGACCCCGTACTACGAAATCGTGATCGCCGCCCAAGCTACATCGATCTTAATGGCCGCGATTTCTTACACGGGCATCGATACTTTTCTGTGTTTGCTTGTATTTCACATATGTGCCCAATTGGATATCCTTAAGGGACGATTGCTCAACTTGAACAGCTTTAAAGATTTCAACATCGGATTGTCCTTCAATATTGAGGATCATCTACGTCTGATTAGGTTGTATTAAACTCGATTTTCGATTTACTGCTGTGTTATATTTTAAAATAATTTAAAAGAGGACGAGAGAGAAGGAAGTATGGCAATTTGGCTGAAGTTTAAACATTGCTAAAGTATATTGCACATATGAAGAAAATTCGAATACATTTTTAGTTTCTACTTCAGTTTAGTTGTTCTACTTGTTATACACATTACTTATAACATGAATAATACTTATAACGCGATAGTAGTTACTAGATTGTATAAACTTGTGACAAGTAAATTGCATGTTATATATACACGTTTTTGTGTTTCCAACATGAGCGTTAAACCATACGGTTGTCAATCAACAAATGCAATCTTCCCTGCAGCAAACACAAATGTAGCAGTTACATAACATAAATGTAATAGTTATGTTACATGTAACATTTACATCAATGTTATGTAACTGCTATAAATTGTGTTTGCTGAGTTGTTTTTTATCATATTTTCATATAATACAAAATCTTTTGAAAGGTACGTAAATTTTTATACGTAAACTTTGTTTTTGTTAAACGTGTATTAAATCGTTTCACAAAAAAGATAGGAGGAAATTCGGGCGGATTCGCACATAAATTTTATTGTCGCATTTGATTCTCTTATTCAAGACCTGTCCAACGTTACCTCTAGAGATGAAAATGACCTCAGCTAACGGTAACTTACTAGGTAATTTACGGTAAATTATACCCGGTAATTTTTGGAAGTCGGTAAAATGGTAATTTTGAAAAAACAAATGTAAAGAAATATTGACATAAAATTGAAAAGCAGCATTTAGCTTTTAAGATGAGTAAAAAAAAACACTTTACTTAACTCATATTTTCCATAAAGTATTCTGAAACTGTATATTAATATATACATAGAAGGTGTCCCGTGACTCAACTGCAATACTTCAGGAACGTGTTAGGAAAGTCATTTTAGATCGAAATTGTCTTATAAACATATACCCGAAACTCAATCGTTACCAAGTTACGGATGTTTTAATCTTTTATGATTAGCTTTTTCAATAAATATCAAATTATTAAACAAGAGATAGGATATTATTCGCCAGTAAATATCAAACCACAGAAGAGATTTTTGTTTCGACTCAACTGGCCAGTTCTTAATTTAAATTAATATATCGCGAATTGCGACATTTTTTCGACTATGGGTTTTGGTCTTTTCTAAAGAGAGTAGAATTAATTATAATGTAAAGAATTTATTGCGAAAAATTTTTTTTTCCTGGCTGAGGTAAAATTTATTAATTCTACTCTCTTTAGAAAAGACCAAAACCCATGGTCGAAAAAACGTCGCAATTCGTGATATATTAATTTAAATTAAGAACTGGCCAGTTGAGTCGAAACAAAAATCTTTTCTGTGGATCAAATTATTAATTGTACATTTATTTTATTAATAGACATAAATTATTTAGTGATAATAATTACAAATGATTTTCAAAATGTCCTCCTCCAGTTTTTGTACACATTCTGGCTCTTCTTAAAATTGAGGAAGTAGTTCTCCCGAGAGTACGATGGTCGTCACGAATGGATACAGCGGCAGTCATAATACTGTCGACGAGTTCATCTCTAGTACGCGATATTTGTGCATAAACTAGACTTTTCATGTGGCCCCACAGATAATAATCAAGGGGGTTCAGATCAGATGATCTCGGTGGCCAAGAAACTGGACCTCCAATCCAATGGTTCTAAAACCGATCATTGAGAAATGGTGTTTTAAGGCTCAATTTTAAGAAGAGCCAGAATGTGTACAGAAGCTGAAGGACATTTTGAAAATCATTTGTAATTATTATCACTAAATAATCCATGTCTATTAATAAAATTAATGTACAATCAATAATTTGATATTTATTGAAAATGCTAATCATAAAAGATTAAAACATCCGTAACTTGGTAACGATCGAGTTTCGGATATATGTTTATAAGACAATTTCGACCTAAAATGACCTTCCCAACACGTTCCTAAAGTATTGCAGTTGAGTCACGGGACACCCTGTATAAAGGATTAAGAAACTAGGTACATAATAATGAGAAAAACTTAAAAATTTTTTATTAAAATTTTACCACCAAATCTTACAGGTGCAGCCTACATCGTTGCATGTTTCTCGCATAAAGACTATATGGCCTATATTCTGAATCCTCTTTTATCGATAAATGCGATTTTAAGTATATACAACGTTACATATACTATAGACTTAAAAGCGCATTTATCGATAAAAGTGGATTTAAAAATCAGAATAAAACATGAAGAGAGCTTAAATATTTGTGTATAAAACTATCAAAAAAACGAATTTTACCAAAATTACTAATAAATTACCATTTTACCATAATTTTACCATCAGTAATTGTCATTTTGAATCTTACCGTAATTTTACATCTCTAGTTACCTCACATTTGGGTGAAAGCCCTGGATAAGGTAGTCAAAAATGGCCAAGAAAGTCGGGTCTCCGCGCCAGCAAAAAAGCAGTGCGACGTGCGACTTTCTGAACGGGAGCGTCTTGTTTGGCCACGTTAATATTGACCACGGTCCCGATTGACCACGTTGATATTGACCACGTTGCGATTGACCACGGTTTCGATTGACCACCGTCCCGATTTACCACTGTCCCGATTGACCACGGTCCCGATTGACCACCGTCCCGATTGACCACCATCCCGATTATTTGTATATTTGCACATTTAAGTACATGATTGAGTGTACTGGGGGGACACCAGATCTCCCTCTGCAAAAATCTAACCCAACCTAACCTAACTTATGTCAGTCGGGACGGTGATCAATCGGGACCTTGGTCAATTGGGACCGTGGTCAATCGGGACCGTGATCAATCGGGACCGTGGTCAATCGGGACGGTGGTCAATCGGAACCGTGGTCAATCGCAACGTGGTCAATATCAGCGTGGTCAATCGGGACGCTCCCGTTCAGAAAGTCGTACGTCGCACTGTTTCTTTGCTGGCGCAGTGGCGCGGAGACCCGACCTTCTTGGCCATTTTTGACCACCTTATTCAGGGCTTTCACCCAAATGTGAGGTATCGTTGGATAGTTCTTGAATAAGAGAATTAAATGCGATAATAAAATTTATGTACGAATCCTCCCGAATTTCCTTCTACCTCTTTAATGCGCTCTGTTTTCCGCGCCAACTCCCATTAGCCCTTCTATTCATTTATTGTATTTAAAATTATCGGGAGTTCTATTATCAATCTTATTATATTTCATATAATATTTCCATATGCTTTGAAAATTATCAAGAAATATACCATCTCTTGTCCACACAATATGATATTTTTGCATCGCGTTAATTTCTTATGTCGAACATATACGTTGTCGTTTGTTAAAATCGTGTTCGTAAAATAACACATACGGTATATATGTTCTCCGAGACTTTTCATTTGATCAAAACCGTCCGATGTTACAGTATACGATATCTTATATCGTAGGTCTGTTGATGTCATCGACAACACATTCAACTTGATGCTTCTGGCACTATTAGTGTTTTTTGCTATGTTATTTTGCATGCAAGGATTTCTGATAGTTAACGTAAGTTAGCGAATGGGAGAAGATAGTTATTCCCTTTTGAAATAATATAAAATATCCATTACTACAATTTTTCTGCTGCGGAGAAAGTGAAGAAAGTAACGAAGAGATCTTACTCGCGATACTCTTCTCAATCTCCGTCTAAATTATACGCACACATACCCCAAAAGAGAAAAAACTAAGATATTAAAATGAGTTTCTCAAACAAGCGAACATCAATAGAAAATATGTTAATGTCTAGATCATTGACGGAAGCGACGACGATGTTAACTTTATGCGAATATGTTGGCTCGTTTCGATTCTTATTAATACATTCGCTCACATGTGCCTGTATTGCGTAGTCGGGGAGATTCTTATAACCAAAGTAAGTGCTTATCGTTATCGTAAGTAACTAATACGATAAACAGTATTATAAAGTTGCAATGCTTCTTTTATCTGATTGCTAAAAAGAGTCAATCAGAATTTCTAAAAATGATTTGTCTTGACAAAAAAGTCACTTCCAATTTTGTCATTTATGTTATTTACGTGAGTGACAGTTTTAAGTAATATAGATTTTATGATATAACAATGTTTACAGGCCGAAGGAATATTTTATGCGGTGTATAACTACACGTGGTACTTGATGACACCAAGCAAAGTCAAAAACCTGATGCTAATAATGATTCGCGCCGAAAGGCCTCTGTATATTACCGCGGGCAGGATGTTTCCCATGACATTGTCCTTATTTTGTAGTGTAAGATGTTCATAATTCTTGTACGCGCCCGTACAAATGCGGTTAACTTAATTGGCGATTAACTTATTGAGTAATTCCGGCAGTATTTTATTGATATGAAATTGAATTATTAATTTTCTGTTGTTTAATACTGATACTGTATTTGAAAAGAGAGATTAGCGACAAATTATAATTACAAATTATAGTTAGAAATTAAAAATTTGGTTGCAAGCGTATACATCCCAGATAACACAGAGAATCGAAAAAGAATTCTTTTTTATGTCACCAATTCTGAATTCTTTTTTAGATGCAAAAAAAATTCTTCTTAGAAAAAGAATTCTTTTTGCATCTAAAAAAGAATTTAGAATTAGTGACATAAAAAAGAATTCTTTTTCGATTCTCTATGCTATCTGGAATGCCAATCGAATTATAATCATTGATTAAGTTAATCGAAATTTGATCTAAATTACTTTTAAAACAACCATCTTATTTCATCTCGCTTCATAATTATTTATTATCGTACATGTGCATAACTATTGTTTTATATATCTACGTTCGTGTATTTTTTCTTTTTCAGTTGATAAAGACATCAGCCGGTTATATATCTGTATTGCTCGCTAATCGATAATTCTCTGACAAATCGATTAAAAATTCAGTAAGAACATTACGGGCGAATAAAAGAAGCAAATTATTTAAACGAGCAATGCGCAATGACGTCTCTATTCCTCTTTTATATTTGTCTATGATTTCGAATACGATCGTTATTTTAAAAGAAAAACATATTTAGGTACATACCTGTTAATAATAAAATATAAGAAAACAATTATGAATTATAAAATTAAAAATATAAATATAAATATAATATATATAGCATAATTATAAATTATAAAAAAAATAATTTAAAAAATTATAATTATGATAAAAACGTTTTTGATACTATGTATAAGCCACCCAAAAATATTTTGTGCTCGTTCGTAATATATGTATGTATAAAATATATACATATATATTTATAACACATACAGGGTTGGGTAAGTTAAATTTTTTTTAACTAAGTTAAGTTAAAGTTAACAGCCTTGAAAATTTAACTATTAGTTAAGATACAAGTTAACCCATAATGAAATTAATTGAATTAAAGGTTAAGTTAATAATAAAAAATAATTAAAAAGTTAAAAGTTAAATTTGTTTTATTTCATAATTTCAGGGTTTCACAGTCTTACAAATAATGGAAATAACAAACATCACTTTATTTATTATACACTTTATTTATAAACATAATCGAAATATGCGATCTACATATCCTGCCTGTAATCCCTCGCGATTCCTGTGAACGATCCTACTACCTACAAGCATTCTGCAAGTTCTGCTAATCATCTTTCACTAACATTCCGCAATTATCCTGCAAGTACCGCCTATTATTTACGAGATTTTCTGTGCGTTTTGCAATTAATTTATAACCTCCTTGTTGATCTTCTCAGTATATTTGTTCAGAAATTTTACAAATGATGTTGTGTTGTTCAAAAGTTAGATAATTTATAATTTACGGTTCCGCGATAATGTGTATGCGAACACCCGAACTAGATATTATTCTTTCTTGCATTTATACGCAACATAATTTTTGGTCCTTCGAGCATAACAAATTCATGTGTGCGCGGCGTCTCATGACGCCTTCATTTATGGCATGGCTAATTTCAAAAAAGTTAAATTAAAAGTTAATAGTTACCGATGAAATGTAACTAAATTAAGTTAAAAGTTAAGAGTCTAAAAATGTAACTAAGTTAAGTTAAAATTATTTAACTTTTTAACTTTTTAACTTAACTTTTA
>NJRP01001451.1:20999-31724 GCA_003063835.1 Aphaenogaster floridana
AAAAGCGTATTGACGTTTACGAAAAGGTTCCTTGAAAGGTTATGTTTTCACATATGGTTGGATCAAAAATGGCGGACGAGCATACTCCCTTTTATAGTGCCTTAGTTTTATACATAAAATCAAAGTGCAGCATAAACCGACGTACTTGTCGGTAATACAGAGAACAAGATAGTAACGTAATCTACACTCTTAAAAATATTGATGTGATTTTGACACCAATATGATGTGGATTTTATATTTAATATATTTTATATTTAATTATATAACATATATAAACACCCCATATATTGGTGTTTATATAATTCTCACCATGTTGGTATGAAATTAACACTGTCTACTTGGTGTGAAAAATTCATATTGTTGCGGTGTAAAACTAACTGCTCAAGCACTGTAGCAATTGGTTATTGTAGTCACATGTCGTTATATTGCATGTGTCAAAACAAACAATATTGCATCACAGTTTGACACCGCATTGTCGGTGTGAAAGATTTCCAACAACTTAAAATTCACACCGAATTATTTTATCACATGGGTGTGGTGAAATTTCACACCGATATTTTTAAAAGTGTAACGCGGGTGTAAATTCTGGCATCACTGCCTATTATGTACCAGTATACTGTGTCAGTTTTAGGGCCCAATTTCTCAGATATTCATTTTTGCTTATTTTATGAAAAAGTTAATTATTGCGAAATTCGAAACAGTGTTAAGGTCAAACAAAGGCTAATGAGATTGCGGCGCGGTAATTGGAGCGCAAATTACATTTTTAAATGAACGTTTCGATTCACTTTGGAATCATTTTCAGCGAATATAATAATTGAAAAAACCTTCCTCAAGTATTATAAAAACTATACCATCTGGTAAAAGACACTTTCTAGTTTGTATTTATGTTTCCAAAGTTTTATTTTTAGCTTTTGTTTAAGAAATATAATCCAAAAACAAAATGGTTTTTTGATATTGGCGACTTTCCTCTACCGACGTTTCTGACGTTTCAAGTACTTTGAATGTGGATATGACAAAACTTTCGTATTTCATAAAAGTATACGAGTGTCAATTTTAAAATCCTAATTGATGCAATATATTTATTAAAGAAGTTGATATAAATACTAAAAATAAATCTTTTAAAGAGGACATTTAATTCTAATAAGAAAATGTATATATTTTTTCAAATTTTTACAAGTTTTTATTTCAGATTATTTATTTGAGAAAATAACATTTTTAAAATAAAAAATGTAAGATATTTTTATTTTCCTCTGAGAATGGACAAATTTCACATTGTGCATTGGCATATTTTCAAAATTTACATATGCATGAACATGGATGTTAGATTGGAATAGATTTAAAATATATAATTATAATTGAATGTATGGATAATATATAAATTTTTGACCAATTAATATATAACGAATGAAGAATAAAATATTATTTGTAAATATAAGAGATATTCCTTTTTTAAATGAATATTTATTCACAAATACAAATATATTTTCTCAAATATATATTTCATAAAATTAATTAAAATAATCTATTCCAGTAACAGCAATACATATTGATTTACAAAGGGATTTTTATACCAAATTTTTAGGAGATACTTACTTTTTAAATTTATAAATACTTAAATTTTTAGGAGATACTTACTTTTTAACCCATTACCAAACATTTTATCAAAATTATTTAATAAGTTATATTCAATGAAATCATCTTCTATTATTTTAATGTCTATTATTGCATCGATTTTCTTTCCCAGAGAATCGCGATTGACGTTTATCGAAGATATTAAAGATTTATTGGAAGTATCGATAACTGGATGTAGCTGTATTATAGAGTCGACTCCACAAATTGGTTTTTTTAGTATTACAAACAAAATTCTGTTTTGACTATTGTATCCAAACTTATTGTATCTAAACTATACTATATAACTGTATCATATATAGAGAAGAATTACCAAAAATCATACTACTTAAGATATTTTATATTCAGGGTTGGGTAATGCCTAGTTAAAAAGATAAAAATTAAGTTAAAAAGTTAAAAAATTAAATAATTTTAACTTAACTTAATTAAAAAAAAAATTTAACTTACCCAACCCTGTTTATATTATATTTCTCATTTGGTAGTTCGCATACAAGTTAATATTAGAAATTGTAGTTTGATGTTTAAGACATTACTGTTATATGTTTTACCTTTTACAAGTATAAATTAATTTGTTATAACTTATAATTTATAACTTATAAGCCTTTTTAACATAGTGTAAAAAATTAAGCAACCGGTTTCCTAAATTGTACTTATCAGTTTCCAAAAACAAAGCTTCTCTAAAAATAGTAAATTTGCAAATAAAAATAATAAAAAATATTTAGACCGCACAATTCTTTTCATGTATGTATTTGTTTTGTTATTTATTCTTAATTTATTTTAATATTAGTACTCGTTCTTTTTTTTTATTTTACAGTTTTATCATTTGACTCTGCGACGACATAAGAACAAGCAAACTTTAGTCATATTTAGTTAGATGATTGCGTTTTAATGTGTCTTCTTTCGTTAAAAATTTTTTCTAATATTGTAATACACTGAGGATTATCCGAATAAATGAATCGAAACGTATGTAATATGTACTGGAAATCATAGCATTTCAATTAAATTGTTAAGACACTAACATCTTGTCGTGGCTCTGAGTCCCTTTTTTTCTTGAATAAAAAATATGTTTGAAGGATTATATATATTGACAAATATATAATAAATTAAAAAATATCCAATATATAATACTAATACGATTGATGATACAATCTGAGAACTCATGCTTGACATGTTGCTATCATGCATTTAGCTTATCACATATAAATTATAGGTATATTCGATTTATCATTTTATGGCTATATAATTATTTATGTAGTCATAAAATAATAAATAATATGATAAATAAATGATAAATAGATAATTAGTATAAAGTGATAAATAAATAAGCATACGTTGTATAAATGATACCGGTATGATTTAAAAAACCTCATGGTGGTACAATTGAGGAAACATGATAAAAATATTGATTTAACTTTTATAATAATTATAATATGTATATAAAATGAATGTAAAATGTTCTATAATAAATCTACTTTTAAGAACATAAAAACGCAGAATAAAATTGCATTGTTGGAGTATTATCAGCTATATAAATTGATCAAAAATTATATCAATCGTATCTGATTTTTTAAATATTTATAACACGCACAAAATAAGATGTAATCTAGGAATTTTTTGTCTATATTTCTCATTTTTTTCATATTTTTACCATTAGTTGCCGTTTATATTCAGTAATAAAAAAAAAATTGTTGAAGTACAATTTAGGTGACCAGTACACATTAGGCAACACTCTTCCTTATATTATAAATGATAATTAAATATCAATTTATTTTATTGAATAAGTGTTGACTCAAATTTTGTATGTTAGCTATATACCAAATACTTTTAGATATATTTCACAGCCGATATAGAATAAAAAATCCAAAAATAATTGCTTCCATAAAATTGCAGTTACTTAGCAACAGACATTATACATTAACTTACGTGTAATTAATACAATGATATTACCAATGCCGTCTATCTGCTACAGAAGTTGGTGGCCGAAGGACAAACATCGCTATGGAGGGGGGTCGGTGTTTTGATTCTGGCTGTTATAGGGAAGACATATATCACTGATTCACCCCCATTGCTTATAGAAGGCAGTAGTTAGGGTAGTAGGATGCTGGGAGGGCCGAATAGACGTGCAGAATTTATTACCCTGCTCGATATATATGATTATTTAAATCTTTTTCAGACCTCTTGTCGCATCATTCAACATTATCGCTATTGGGCATTTAAAATTATTACTCAGACAGTTTTTGTTTCTCTAGTTGATTCTTTTCTATTTCTATTTTATGTAATTTTATTATTCTATAAGTTCTTTTATTGTATGTTTAATATAAAATTATAGATTGTTCAGATTGGACTAATAGTTATCCGTTAGTTAAAACTTTAAAATGTCCAGAATTTTTATTTTTTCATAGAAATGTTTACATTTAATAATTTGTCTTATTTAATTAAAATAAATATAGAGCATCCACAGATTTCGATACCAGCTTATACGAAATTTGGACATAAATAAAAAAAGCAACTTTTATTATAACACTACAGAATCTTTCAATTATTATTATAATTAATATGTAAATTTCTACTTTTTAAATAATAAACAATGAATTTTTTGTATTTATATATATATTTATATTTAAAAATCTCTTAATATCTGTTTTTTGCATTCAATACTTGTCTAGAATTAAAACATAAAAATTATAACATTTTCAATTATGTTTTCATCACAGATCACAATTATACATTGCTTAATATATATATAATTTTTATGTATTACTGTACACACAACAGAAGCATCGTGTGTGTATCTCTCTCTCTCCCCCCTCCCCCTCCCCATCCCTCTCTCTCTAAAATTTAGTTATAAATATGTTATTGTAAAATAAATAAATCAAAGGAATCTTTATTGTGAATACCATATTCGATCGGTGAAATCATCCGTTTCATGGATTGAAACGAAAGGTTTGATTCTGTTCGTGATAAAAATATTCGAAGCACAAGGGTACATTTCACGCCTAATTTCTCGTGAATTCTATGCTGAATATTCTTCGTTCTCGATTTCATGCGGGCCACGTGTCATTTATCTCACAGGCGTTGGGAATTCTCATCACTTGCAGGTGGTTCTCATTTCAATGTCAATTTATAGTGGTACTAACATACTTTTTTGTTACATAGCAATTCTAGAAGAAAAATTGCCATAACACATAAAAATTTTCTAGTAAATATATACTACTTATCACACAACTCGCAACTTTTATTGTAATGACAGATTTTTTAATAACTTGAAATACATTTTTCTTAGCAAATATATCGATGAAAATTTATTACAATTTTATAATTTTCAACATCATATACTTTGTAAGTTTAAATTTAAATTCCATTAAAATAAAAACTACTTAGAAACATAAATTATAAATAATATGATTCTGTTGTTTATTCTCTCTTGAAGCTTAGTTTGCCACCTGACCTCTTTTTTTTCAATCGTCTTTTTAATCTTCCTTTTTCCATTGGAAATCGGTATTCAATATTTACGCTACAAAGCAAGAAATTGATTCCAAATTTATTAGAGTATTATATAAGAGTCATTAAGATTAAAGTTGCAAGTGTGGAACATCGTTTTGCATGTGTGCACGTGAGTATATGCACGTGTAGGTGCGTGTGTATTTGCCAGGGTTGGAAAGTAACTCGTTACTTGTAACGAAGTTACAGTTAGAGTTACTTTTCTTCTGTAACTATTACTTAACTTTGTTTATTTTTTTCATCTATAACTGTAACTTAACTTAGTTACATTTTTGACGTAGAACTACGTCTTTCCCGGTGGGTAAGGGGGATAACTTTGGGTGCACGACTGTAACGTTTTTGTGTAACGCTGACGTAGAATTACGTCTTTCTTGGAGGGAAAGGGGAGGGTTAACCGATGTTTACTTGTCGCCGATGACGAAATCCAGGCAGCGCCTTCCAGAGTTTTCAGTGTCTACGTGTTCTCGGGATACGTAGACATCGAAAAATTATACATTTTTTACTTTAATTGTAAGTTTTTAATTAATGGAACCTTTTAAATAATGTGAGTACAGGCTTTTGATTGCAACCAGTTTGAGTAAGATTTACAATCATGCTAGGTTGCAATTATATGTTGCATTAAATTAAATATAATAAGTTAAATTAAAATAAATTAATTTAATTTATATTTAATTAAAATAAAATAAAATCTAAAAAATACAATAAAATAAAATAAAACAGACTAATTTAAAATGAAATAAAATAAACTTTAAATTTTGTGGAAGTTAGAACATTTACAAATTTTTAATAAATTTACTCCTATATATACAGGGAGTTTCATATCATTTGGGTAAAACATCATTAAGCACATAATAAACCTACGAAAACATGTATCGTTTTAATCCTTTCCATAAAAGAAAAATGAACATGCATTCTAAATATTCTACGAGAACATCCTAAGTTTAAATTCTTCTTAAAAAAGAACAAATATATAAAATTAATTTTACTTAATAATTCATAATAATAAGCATCAATAAAAAATATAGGAGTGAGAATCGAAAAGTGTTTGCCTTAAAAGCAAGAAATAGAAGATTATCACTTATAGAAGGGCCTTGCGAAGATGTTCAACGCAAAAAAAGGAAAGACGTAGTTCTACGTAAAAAATTGCGGCACAAAAAGCGACTGTGCCCGGAAATTTTTTTTTAGTAACTAGTAACTTAGTAATAATTTACTAGTAATTTAATAGTTACTTTTATCGTTACTTTATATATTTTAAGCTTATTCATAAATGGGCTGCGTTCAGCAGTATGAAGTGCTCAGTGATAAATCATCTTCGAGAATAGCTATTATATAAACGTTAAAGAGAGTTGAAAGTTTATTCTTTAAAACAAGCCCCGGACTAACGGTTTACGATGATTTTTTACTTTATAACCGTTTGAATTTGGCGAACTTTTTAATTAAAAAATATTAATCCCATAATTTTGATTCAAGTATATATATTAGTTTAGTATAAATTATTAATTCTGTTTATATATTAAATATTTTGATTTTAAGTTCTTAAAATAATTGTGACTTACTATATATAAAATAATATATAGCATATAACACCGAATATTTAGTATAATAAGTAAAATAATTTAATAAGAAATTGTTAGAAATGTAAGATTCTTGTATTTAAATAGCAATACATAAACATTATAAGAAATTAACAAAAAAGTAACTGAAAATTAACGACTTTTTTTAAAATTAACGTTAATTTTTTAGTAACTATAACTATACCTTAATACTTTTATGTATATGCCAAATAACTGGAGAAATTATGTTATATTAAAAAAAATCATGTTTTTCAATTTAAAAAATTAAGTTAACCTTAACCTGACTTGGGCAACACCACTTATGGTCAAACTAATACTGCCATTATATGCGTCTTTTTAAACCCTACAACTTTTATCTAAAACATTTTTTCCGAAAGCGTCATCTTTCCGAGATATTCTGCCGTCCCGGTATTTTTTCTACATCCTGTATATTACATGTAATAAAATATGAATATGTGATAAGAAATATGATAAGAATATATTCACGCGCATGGCTTACTATTATTTGTTTTACTATTCACTGTTAATGATTCATGGATTTTGTGGATGCTAACTTCATATATCTACATGTGATTAAATATTATAGTATTTATACCAAACTCTAATATATTAATTTATATATTATTATAAATTAATTATAAGTTTAATCATAATAATAATTAATTTAATCAAAATAATAATTAGTTTAATCATAATAATAATTAGTTTAATCATAATAATAATAAGTTTAATAATAAGTTTAATAATAAGTTTAATAATAAGTTATAAGTTTAATTATCATAAATAGTTTACTGTTCAAAATTAATACAAAACTGTAATATAAAGAAGATATTTATAAAACACCAGATAAATAAGAAATGAAAGTTTTGATTTAATTCTGCGGCTATATAATTCGTATCCATTAATTTTACAAAGAGCTTAAAAAATATTAAACGCTTAGTTTAATTCTTTTAATAATTCCTACTTTTTAAATAAATATTGTTTTTTTTATTTATCTTGTTGCACAAGTATGGTGTGTGATTTATAAGTGTCACAATTACACGTTATGTGTAACAATTATATGATCAAACGAACTCCAGAGTGAAGTTCGATCATAATTATGCGAATGCTTTCGTCCGAGTAGATATATATATATATATATATATATATATATATATATATAAACGTAGTCATGCTGTATGCTACTCCCTTCCAACAAGCATTTTTAAAGCTCTCGTCAATTTTTTTTTTTGCGATAAGCGGAGAAGGTCCGCTTGATGCGTGCGTCTCCGTATAACTTCATAGTTTAAAACTGGTCACAAATTTAAATAGGGAAAAAGAACGAAGTTTTCGGGTATGGGGGGGTGACCCTACTCGGACGAAAGCATTCGCATAATTATGATCGAACTTCACTCTGGAGTTCGTTTGATCATATAATTATGTTCTGCGTTTCGTCCGTGTAAATAAACGTAGTTGTTTAAAGCCAGTAATTTGTGACTATAGATAAAATCGTAACCTTGGAAGTATAACAAGGAGAGATGATTCAATTAAACTTTATTATTAATATAAACTTTCAAAGGAAAGTAACAACTGAAGAGCCTTATAGTGGTAATAATCCACACGCTAAAATCTAAAGTCAGTGCTAATTTAGTCTTATGAGCACTAACGAAAAGAAAAAAACTTGTGGTTACATAATTATTGATTAAGTATAATTGTTTGTGCCACATCCGCCGTTGGCAGTAGAGGTCTATTATAAAATTTCGCGAAGGTCGAAGAGTTTTCTGACCAGCTTGCCGCTTTCCGAATCTCATCAACCGTAATGCCTTCACAGGCCGCTGCCGAGGAACTAGCATGACGTGTTGAATGTGTCGTGAAAATAGAAGTATTAACTCCTCCTTCCGAGAGAGTCTGTTTTATCCATCGGCTAATAGACTGCTTAGAAGCCTCTCGGATAGGTTTTTTAAAAGTCAGAAAAAGAGTAGAAGGAGGTACCGACATCAAATCCCGAGATTTATCCATGTAACAACGGAGAAGTGATACGATGGAGAGTGCAGGCTGGTCCTCAAAATGTCGGAATATGAGTACAGGTTGAGATTGGTTTATACCTGAGGTTTTTAGGCGATCTGGGATCTTAATGACTACAGTGTCTGTTATAAAGTGTATGTTAACGCGTTTTATGAGGGACAGCGTTTGTACCCTATGCATTGATGCCAATAATAGCAAAGTGGCTAACTTCCGAGTCAGAAGCTCTAAGCTTAAGTTTTCATGTGGCTAAATAATGTTGCTAAATACTTAATAACAGGCGCAGGATCCCAGGTTAAGACGTACTTCGGTTTTGAGGGTTTTAACACAGATACACCCTTGAAAAAACGTTTCATACGGTCGTCGGAGCCCATACTGACATCAGTTATCAGCGATAATGCGGAACGATATGAATTTAGAGTACCATATATATGTTGTAATATATGAAAGTTGCGCTGATAAAAAAGGAAGAACTTGCGGTATGCTCGGCAGGAACCAGTCGAGTCCTTGTTTGTTACAGTATAACCACCATAACCGAATAGGTTTTGTATATTGCGTAAGAGTTGAGGACGCAAGTGATGCCAGGGCTGTATCTTCTTCCGGAAAACCTTTTTGCCGGAAGGCTTGCCGGACAAGTTCCCTGCAACCAGGGAAATTGTTTGCCAAGACGGGTGATGACTCCTAAAAGGAGAGGATAAGAGATTACGATGCGGTTCAAAATAAAGTAAATCAGAGATACACAATTTTGTGAAAAGTGGGAACCACGGTTGAGTTGGCCAACGAGGAACGACTAAAATTCCTTCCGCCTTATCGTTCATTATTTTTCGTAAGACTTTAGATATTAAGACAAAAGGCGGAAAAACATAAAAATAAAATTTGCTCCAACTTATTGTGAAGGCATCCACGGTAAAAGCAAATGGATCAGGAAACCATGAAATAAATTTTTTGCATTGTGCATTGGTGTGGGTTGCAAAGAGATCAATATCGAACGACTCAAATTTGTGTTGAATTCGTGTGAAAAAAGGGAAAGTAATCGTCCACTCAGTTTCGGTAAAAAGGATCCGAGATTCAGCATCTGCAACGACGTTGTCGGATGAACGAATATAAGAGGCAAAAGGGTATAGATCTCGCGCTTCACACCACTGCCAAATCGATTTAGCAAGGGCAGAAAGTTCAGGAAAACGAGAAGAACCACATTTGTTTATATATGCAATTGCCGTGGTATTATCTATACGTAACAATACGTCTTGTGAGCGTATGTTGTCTGCAAAAGATTTAAGTGCATATTCCACAGCTTTAAGTTCCAGAAAATTAATATGCTCCTTGCGATCCTGAAATGACCACCAACCATGGGTTTTTTCAGTTCCCATGGAAGCAACCCGTGGGTGAGGCATTCGAGAAGATTTCATACGCAAAATTGCGTTTAATTAACGAAATCGGTGACGATCGTAACCGATGTAGCCACCATTGAAAATCGGGTTGGAGTGTAGTGGGAAGACTCATGCGAGCGTCATAATCATCATTCGATTCTACAAGAGCGAGAAACTTCTGACGTTCGAAATCTTTTACATATACCGTGCCGTAAGAGACTGTCCGACAAATAGAAATTAACGTTCCAATTAGACTCGCAAAGTCACGAATTTTACACGATTTCTTCACTGAAAATCGTTTCAGCCGCTCGATTATAGCTAATCGCTTATCTTCCGGTAATGATATGGTCATAGACGACGAATCTAATATAAATCCCAAAAATCTCTTTCCGTGGCTCGGGTTAAGCTCACACTTCTGGGGGTTAACAACAAATCCTAGAATATCGAGGTAGCGAAGAATTTCGTCCACGTTCTCGCGGCATTCTTGTAAGGTATCTCCTAGAAGTAAGAAATCGTCTAAATAGATGACGGATAAAAAACCCTTCTCACGTAAAAAGGCGGCTAGCGGTTTCAATAACTTCGTAAAAATATACGGAGCTGATGAGAGGCCAAACGGTAATGCACAAAACTCAAAGATTTTTCCTTGAAAG
>NJRP01001453.1:28333-38766 GCA_003063835.1 Aphaenogaster floridana
GGACGGATCGGAATGATCGCAGAAGCTGCCGAGAACGCTCGGCGGAGGCCGAGTATGCTCAACCCCCTTTTCTCACTTCTTGGAATCACTAGGATGCGGATAAGGCTCGGTCTGTGGCACAGTGGATTGCTCGGAACTGGCGCACGGAGGAGTGATTTGTTATAACAATTTGCGGGGCTTATATACCCTGCAAATTGTTGCTCGGAGATGTTCGGGGTGGTTTCGGCGTATTTCGCCGATCGGCGGCTCGGCCGTCGGGATCTGGCGGGGGTATCGGAACGGAACGGTATCCCGACGACGTCACTGCGATCGGCGACGTTTGGCGTCGTCCGAAGATATCCGAGCGCGGATATCTTTTCGCTCGCGTTTCGCGAGTCCGCTGATTCGCGATCGCTAAGTGCAGCGGCGGTGCATGGATGCGTTTTTCGGCGCGAAGCGCCCTTTCGTCGCCCGACCGATGGTCGTCGGGCGGCATCCGGCGGATGTTAGCCAGGCATCGACAATTAATTGCCGGCGGAACGGTGCACGGGGGGTGCATCGTTACAACTTTGAACGGAGACAACTATATATCCTAGTATTCTAACAATCGTTTTGCAATATGCAACTAAACTGAGATTCGTTTTGAAAACGGTCGAACCTGGGAGTAAAGCACGAACCTGCTCACGATTCATAATCGTTACCGCGGAGCCACTGTCAACCTCAAACCGAATCTTCCTACCATTGACCGAGAGTGTGCAAAAAAACTTATCTCTATGGTCAAAATGCTCCAATTGTAGGACTTCATCCAAATGGTTGGCAGCCTCTTTTTTTTTTAAACAAACTTGTTCCAGGTGCCCAGATCCTCCACAGCCAGAGCAACGTATATCTCGACTTAACGTACATTGAGACGCAAAATGTCCCTTGCCGCATCTGAAACACTTTACAGATTTAGGGCCGGTATCACCATCTCCAATTAACTTGATCCTCTGATTAAACTCACTCTTCGTCTCTTTTTAATTGTCCAGTTAGAAAGAGACGGAGAGTGAGTTTAATCGGAGGATCACGTTAATCGGAGATGGTGATACCGGCCCTTAGTATTTCCCTTACTCGTATTATAACGTTTTGAATTATTATAATTATTGTTTGAAAAATTTGTAATCGCTAATTTCTTTTATGGACCGGATTATTAAAATTGCTATTCTTATCCATCGATTTCTTCAACGATTTCTTGCCCGCCTGCAGGTATTCTACCGCTGCCGATGGGTCTGCTGTACCGCCATTTTGTAGTGATGTGGCACCCTGCTCCGACAGCTCCATCGTTGTGGCTATAATGCAAGGTTTCTTCGTATGTCAGCTCCCTTTTCTCAAGAAGTCACGTCTGGGTTTTCTTGCTTGAAAGCCCAAAAACCAATTGATTCCGCAAAGCTGTCTTCAGATAGCTCCCGATTCTACAGTATAGACTCAGCTTATGCAGAGCAGCCGCAAATTGTTGTACCGATTTGCCCTCTACTTGACGCCGTTGATGGAACTTGAAATTTTCCGCAATTGCTAACGGTGCCGGATCATAGAATTCCTCCAGCTTAGTAGTTAGCGTTTCGTATGTTTGCGCGAATGGATCCTCCGGGTCCAATCGATCGCACAATATATCAAATGCGCTCGGTCCCACGTAATGCAGCAAGTAAGGTACTCGAGCGTTCTCCGTGATCCGAAAAATCGTAAACGCTCCCTGTAACCGTTGTAACCACCGCCGCCATGTTGTAATTTCCGGATTGAAATTTTCAATAGTGAAAGAATTCGGAATGCTGATTGTTTGTATTCCCATTGGTTCCCAACCGGAACCACCACTAGTACTCCCGGACGTCATCTTCCGGAAAAAATATTACAATCCGGAGCAATATCTCGGAGCAATACGCCCCGTATGTGCTTTGCACGTGTAACCGCGCCACGTGGCGAACAAGATCCAGCCCGTGGCGTGCGATACCAAATAGAATTAGGCGATAGTATTTGCGTCTAACAGCCAATCTCCATGCTCGTCGCCAATTCTGTTAGGTTTGTAACAGAATTGATTAGATGAGTTCTAGATTGACTGCGTCTTTGTACTTGATCACTATAATATTTTATTCGCTCAGTCTATTATTTGAACACTTCTGCACGCGGCGATGGACGGCGAGAGAGAGAGTGTCCGAAAACGGCACAGTCACGCAGGTACGCCCGTATCGCTGCGTATATAGTGCCGCGGATCGGCGCCTATCGAATTCGAGGCCCACGAATTACAATCGATAATGCGCGGCCCTAACACTCTCCAACATTTCTTTCAAATTCACCACGTAGCCCCTCATTGAATGAGACTCGTCCAACTGCAGTTTCGGAGGACTTTCCCTTAATAGATCTAAAGGCAATCTTAAGTCTCGGGCATAGTACAGCTCTGCAGGAGTCATTCCTGTGGTCTCATATCTCGAAGACCTATATGCTAAAAGGAACATGGGAATCCATCGATCCCAATCTCGTTGATTTTCAGAGACGAACTTTGCTAAATAGTTCACAATGGTCTCATGCTGCCGCTCGACTTGTCCATCCGACTGAGGATGCAGAGCAGTCGTCCTCGTATTCTTTATCCCAAGTAAACTCATTAATTCTGAAAACAGCTTTGATTCGAAATTCTTTCCCTGATCCGTATGCACTTCCAGAGGAACTTCGTGTCTAGTAATGACTTCGTTGACAAAAACCTCCGCCACCGTTCTGGCTCTAATGTTTCTCAGAGGAAAAGCTTCCACCCATTTGGTAAAACAATCCACAATGACAATCAGATATTTATTCCCCGATACGGGAACAGGAAGAGGGCCGAGGACATCCATTTGTACCCTCTCAAACGAAGCACCCACATTGTAGATGCAAAGGGGATTTCCCTTTTCCCGTGGGGCCCTTCTTGGAAATGCAAACCGTACACGATCCACACCATTCTTCCACATCCTGTTTACATGTAGCCCAGTAAAATTGTTTACGGATTTTCCCTAATGTCCTGTTTATCCCGAAGTGCCCTCCCGAGGGAGAATCGTGTGTCTCTTCCAAAATCTCCTTCACTCAGTTTCGGGGGACTACAAGCTGAAAAAGGCTCTTCTTTAGACTGGGGGCTTCCCATATCTTGTACAAGATTCCATTCCGCAAAACAAGAGCGTCCCAATAGGTCCAGTAAACTCGAGCAGAAACTTCCTTGGGAACATCCAAATGAAGCGGGCGCACTCCTGCTTCCTTGCCGCGAAGGAAAATAGAAACACAGGGATCTTCTTCCTGCTCCTTACGCCAACCTATTAAATTTTTTTTCTCCGAGAATCACGTGCAACCGTTTTCTTTAGCTCCTCAGCATCCTTCTTTTCCAGCATCCTTCTTTTCTTTAGCTCCTCAGCATCCTTCTTCGCACAATATTGGCAACCATGCGCCTCACATTGTCGCCTAGATAATCCATCTGCATTCCCATGTGACTGTCCCTTTCGATAAATAATCTCGAACTCGTATTGCTGGAGCTTCTCCAGCCAGCGAGCCAGTTGCCCTTCTAAATCCCTGAAAGACATAAGCCAACGCAAAGAGGCATGATCCGTACGGATCAAAAATTTTTGCCCTGAAAGATAGTGACAAAAGGATTTAATAGAATCCACAATCACCAATAACTCCCGTCGAGTCACGCAATAATTATGCTCGGCTTTATTAAGTACGCGACTAAAATACGCGATAACCCTTTCTCTCCCCTCCTGATTTTGAGACAAAACCACGCCTATTCCGATGTTAGAAGCGTCCGTGTCCAAAACGAACGCCCTCCCCCTTTGGAAAAGAAAGCACAAGAGAGGAGAATAGCATCAATTTCAATTTCAAATGCACCTTGACACTCGTCTTCCCACACGAACTTGACTAGATTTTCCGTTCGTTAGAGCATAAAGAGGTTTAGCTAAAGAGAAAATTCTTTTATAAACTTTCGGTAATAGAAACAAAATCCAAGAAAACTTCGCAATTGTTTTCTTGTGTGTGGAACCGACCATTCTCTCACGGCAGCAATCTTTTCGGGGTCTGTGGTAACGCCCTCTACAGAGGCTACATGCCCCAAATACTTTACTTCTTTACTAAAAAGAACACACTTCTTTGGATTAATTTTCAAATTTGCCTTTTGCAATCGTGAAAATACTTTTTTAAGATTTTCTAACATTTCAAGATAACTTTCCCCGAAAATTATTACATCATCTACGAGGTCTGTCAATAAAGTAATGAGACTGATTTTTCCCGCCTATTGTGACAATCCTGCAGCCTTCTATCACAGACTATATTTCACGTTGGTCCTTCCCCCACCACAACTCTAACTTGCACGGTCCTGCAATCTCTCAATTTAAAGTAGCTGATTGATTAATGAAGACGTGCGTGTGCTCCTCGTCACGAAAATGGAATCGCAGAATACTATTATAAAGAAATATCAATACCATTATCAATACCATTATAAAGAAATTCTCGAAAGACTTCGAAAACGGGTAAGGAGGCGTTCGTCCAAACATTCCCGACAACTGGATTCTCCATCACAATAATGCGCCATCCCATACTTCACTGTCTGTAGGGCAGTTTTTGACGTCCAAAGGCATTTCAGTGCTGCCGCAGCCTCCTTACCCGTTTTCGAAGTCTTTCGAGAATTTCTTCACTGTTTCCCTTTTCCTCGTGGCACTCAGAACGGAACATTCCCTCCGACCGGCGCCAAACTTGCTGCCATGCCGGAATCCTTCCTGCCCCTTTTCCTTTTTCTTCTCTTTCTTTTCCGCGCTGCCCCTTTTGCGCGAGTCTCCCCTCTCAAAGTCTTTGTTAAATAATTCCAGAAAAGGCCTCTGTGATGAATATCAAAATAAGGAAGGCAACGGGCAAATAGAAGGCCGAGCGCTGGTTAGTAGTGCAGAAATATTTCTCCAGAGATCTTTGTTAAATCTACGCGAGTCTCCCCTCTCAAAATCTTTCTTAAATCCCCCTTCTCCTCTCGAAATCCTTCTGGATAACCTTCAGAGCTCTCGCCCTTTCGACAGCAACATTCAGGGAAGTCACTCCCTCCATTTGCAGCGTCCGCCTTAAGTCATTGTCCGCGAACGCATTGACAAATTGCGCACAAGCAATCTTGTCATGCGACGCGAAAGACGATTCAGGGTAAGCGAAGCGTGCAAGTCTTTCGAGCTCGGAGCCGAGCGCAGCGAAATCTTCTCCGTATTTCTGTCTCCGATAGGTAAATTGGTTGTAATAATTTTGTGACTGCAAGCCCTCGCCAAAACGTAATTCGAGTTTAAATTTAAGCTCGGCGAACTCTAAACTTTCTATATTTTGCACCAACTCGAGAACGGAACGCGCCTTTCCCCTGAGACTCGAAGCAAGAGCGATGGTTTTCGTCGCCTCTCCCCAACAATTTGCACGCGTAATTAAATTGAAGTGCGAGAAAAATTCTCGCAGCGGGACTGTCCCGTCGAACGTGTCGGGCTTGAGTTTGTAACCTAATTCCATGTGCGCATCTCGACTTCCCACAAGCTCGGCCCGCGCATCATAACCGAGCTCCGTTCGCGCGACCGCTCGTGCGTCCGCTCGCGCGTCACTATCCCTCGCAAATACGTTTCGCGTCCCCGCGTCACCAAAAGCTGTATTATAGGAGGGACTTTGCTGGGAATTTCGCAGACGCTGGAACTCCTCGTTTCGCTGCTGCAATAACGCCGAGAACTCGGCCTCCCTTTGAGAGCGCTCCGCGCGCATCTCACGCATCTCCTCCATCACCGCCTGCAACGTTATTATCTCGGTGGATGTCTCCGGCATCGGGGCCCCTTTTTGGCGGTCGCCGTCGATGTCATTCCGTGCTTCGTTTTTTTTTGTCCGCTTCTTTCTACCGTTCCTTTGTTCTCCTCGATCCGTTTTATCCCGGACAAGCCCCCAAAATGTTGCGCCCGCGGTAATCATATTCGCGCGCGCACCCGTGAAACACACTCGCGCACGGAAATGAAAGGGACACAAAGTAACGAGAACGATAACTTTAATGTAACACAACAAGATTAGGAGATTTCACAGAATCCTTCCGCTCTGTATGACAGCTCGGAACCAACCCGCATAAATCATTCAACAGCTCGTTGCCTCGGGGATCGACGTTCTGATGTCACGCTTCGGCGATCGATAACGGCTAAGGGCCGGCCGACACTACGGGGAATGCTCGGACGCAACAATTGATTCATTAATTTACTCTTCTCGCATCTCTTATAAACAAAAAAAATATCCATCAGAAACTTTTAAATAAAGTCATTATTTGATACCTAAAACAACCTGTTTTTCTCGGGCGCGGATTAAGCTTGTCGCGGGATCAGTGTAAAAAGTGGTCCGTGAAAGAATCGCAACCGTAGATATGTATATTACCAAAAAAAAAGATTTATTTGACCATAAAAAAATGGATATGATATGACTATTTACAAATGACGATGATCGCACGCGGAGTGGCACCGCGAGGATGATCGCGATGACACGGTAAGAAACGCGCGGACGGACAGTGGCGGACAGTACAGATGAATAATTTACAATACGACGCGCGGACGGACAAATGCACGCGGGTGATACAGAACACAATTAGAACGCGCGAACGGACGAATGCACGCGGATGACACAAAGATTTAGAACGCGCGGACGGACAATTATTTACAAATTATTTACAATACTTTCGCGGCGCAGTCTTATGCTTACGTGGACGCGATAGGGTAGCTGGCGCGAGGGCGGCTCCTACTCGCGAAATTTCGGCGCGTGGGGTATGCCCATACGCGGCGCGAGGTGATGACGCGAGGCGCGATTGCGAATCGCGTTACGCGTTATTCGCGCTTGCAATTTAATAAAGCCCACCCGTGCTCGATGGTCAGAGCGGAGGTATCGGATCGATAGCGGCTGCCGAGAACGCTCGGCGGAGATAAAGAACACTTTACCCCCTTGTTCTTGCCGCTACCGTTGAGGAGGTGCTGTGGGCCACCGACTGCCGAGAACGCTCGGCGGAGGCAAAGAACGCTTTACTCCCTGGTTCTTGTCGGTGTGCTCGTATGCCGGGATTTTGGTGGACCGATCGATTGCCGAGAACGCTCGGTGGAGACAAAGTACGCTTTATCTCTTTGTTCTTATCGGTCGGTCCGGAGAGAGCGGAGGCCGAGCAAGCTGCCGAGAACGCTCGGCGGAGACAAAGTACGCTTTACCTCCTGGTTCTTGCTAGCTCGGTGAAAAGGATCGGAAGAGTCTAGCGAGTTCAGCGGATCTGGTGTGCTAGCTCACCGGGAACGGAGTGTGACTCCGAGGAACCGACTCGGAGCGAGTCGGTCCTGGGAAGTGATTTTGCAATGCAAAATTACCCCTTTTTATACTGGTAAAACTCGCCGTTCGTGCGAGCTCGGGTCACCTCCATAAAGTTAGCCAGACAACTTCGACTTCTAACATTTTTTTCTTACGAATCGTTTGTTAGTCGTTTGTTGTTGATTGTTAGACTAATTAAAACGCTTGTTAGTTGATAGATTTTGTGTAAACACGAAAATAAATTTTGGTGTTAATATTGCTGGTAAATATGGAATTCTTTACAGTTTTCATTTCAAAAGGGGTTCAATCGATGCGGAATCGTTTGTTGTTTCCGAATAAACTTATTAAAACGTTTCTTAGATCACGGTTTCGCTTAAAAAGGCGAAAAACTGTGTATCGCCCAGCTGCATAATTTTTAGTGTTAATATAGCCGATAAATATAGAAATCTTTACAGTTTTCGTTTCAAAAGGGGTTCAATCAATACGGAATCGTTTGTTGTTCCCGGATAAACTAATTAAAACGTTTGTTGGATCACGGTTTCGCTTAAAAAGGCGAAGAAAAGAGAAACGTATGCGCAAATTTAGCTCTTACAAAAAAGTTGCAAGTTGATTGGCTATTGCATGACTTTTAGCCAATCAACTTGTATATTTTTACGTATATAACTTCAATTTTAGGCACATTTATTTTCGTGCAAATTGTGTCATCTCTTGATATTTCTTTTTCATTACTCTTCCATTTTATGAATTAATTCGCATAGGAATCAATATCTTCTTAGATTGAAGTTACGTCCTGCTGATCTCAATTTTTGATTTTCAGAAATATACCAACTGGATGTGGAATATCAGGTAATTTCCAATAATCTCTTGGCATCTGCTTTCACATATCACGAACTCGAAAAAGTGGCTTCGACCTTCGACTTGGATGTAGGGGGCTTGCTACTGTTGGAAGCGACAAATTTGAACGACGCTGTTCTGGTTGGCTCTAAGAGAACGCTGTATTTCTCTACCGAAACCAGTAAGTCGATTATTATCGAAGCAATTTGTTTGAATGAATTGTACCCAGGAAGAACAGAAAGCCGTTATGACATCAAAATGACGTTAAAATGATCTCAAAATGATGTCAAAGGCGTCATTTTAGCATCATTTTAACGTCATCATGACTTTCTGTTCTACTTGGGTATCTACTTGATCTAAAACTGCATTAAAATCGATAATTAGTTTATTAGCTAAATATATTATACCAACCCGTCTTTCCGGGCGCGGAGTAGCTCATCGATTTGTGGTCAGGGCGAGTGGAAGATAGGCCGCGGGAATAAAGCAGAGTACGCGTGGTGATTTATAATAAATAATATAATTTATTGTAACACGAACAGTTGAATATACAGGGTGTCCTGTATATCGGCTCAGTGTATCGGCACAGGCGGGATAAGGCTCGAGCGGGGATGGATACCCGGCGCGGTGCGGCGAGATGTGGGAGTGGCTATGGAAGCACAGGCAGCGGCGTGCTGCCCTTCCCTTTGCCGCGCGCCGGGTATCCATCCGCGCTCGAACCTTATCCCGCCTGTGCCGACACACTGGGCCGTCCTACTTCCCTCCGCGCGCTCTCATTCGTACGACTTTAACATTTAATATCTCGTTAACCATTGCGAATATCGCAAAATGATAAAGAACTTTTTTGTTTATCTCGATCCCTTCTATCTTCCCTTAACCGGTGTCAGGAGTTGTGCGGGACACCCTGTATATACAAAAATATCGCGCGGACGGACGGTACGTATTCGCTCGGACGGATAACACGTAATCACTCGGACAAATAATATACAAAAATATCGCGCGGACGGATAACAGATAAATTGCTCGGACAGACTATCAGCGATGCTAGTATAGGGCGCGGTGCCGTGCGGCGCGAGGGCGCCAGGTCGGTGGACGCGAATCTCGGTACCTCGCGATCCGCGGCGCGTGTGTTCGAACGCGCGATCGATGGGCGTGGCCGATAGCGAGCGCGAGATCTACGGGCCGATAAGCGGATCGATGGATTTCGGCCGCGGGGCCGGTGACGCGGCGCGGCGCGGGGCGTGGTTGTGGTCTGACACGCGGTCCTGGTAGGGATGGCGAGATAGCGATTCTTGGTGCAACGATGCATCTGCCCTCCCGGTTAATTTCCGCGAAGGAACACTGATAGTGACGACTGTCGAGAACGGAGACCGAGTCCGCTTGACCCCCTTTTTCCTGTCGTTACCAAAAATAGGCTGTGGGCAGTACGGATGCCGAGAACGCTTGATCCTCGCCGGACTTGCCAGTGGATCTGAGTATTGACAGTTCGACTGCCGAGAACGCTCGGCGAAGACTGAGTACGCCCAACCCCCTTTTCTTACTTCTGTCGATTGCAAGGATGCGGATAAAGCTCGGTCTGTGGCACAGTGGATAGCTAGTATACTGGCTCACGTAGGAGTGATTTGTTAAACAAATTGCCGGGGTTTATGTACCAATTTGTTACTCGGAGATCTTCGGTTCGGTTTCGGGGAATTTCGTCGATCGGCGGCTCGGCCGCTCGAGATCTGGCGGGGAAATCGGAACGGTACGGTATCCCGGCGATGTCATAGCGTCATCGCCGTCGGCGACGTTTGGCGTTACCGAAGATACTCGATCGCGGGTATCTTCTCGAGCGCGTGATTTCCGCGAGTCCGTTGACTCGCGGCCGCTGAGTTCATATGCGATTATCGGCGCGAAGCGCCCTTTCGTCGCCCGACCGGTCGTCGGGAGGCATCCGGCGGATATCGGCCGGGCATCGGTGGCAGTGTTGCCAGATAGTGAAAAACGAACTGTCATACCAACCGTACGAAATTATCGTATTTGGAAGGAAACTGTCGTACCAACTTTTACAAACTGTCGTACAAACTGTCGTACGCTTTTCTCTTTTCTAATTACCAAATTTTGTTACAATCTACGGCACGTTCACTATTTTCGATGCTGAATTATGCTAAGACTCCATATATGCGGTGAGCTCCGGCAAACACATGCGGTGACCAATCAGAAGCCAGGCGCAGGTCAGGGTCCGGCAAGCTGCGGCAAGCGCCTGGCTCCTGATTGGTCACCGCATGCGTTTGCCGGAGCTCACCGCATATATGGAGTCTTAGCATTAC
>NJRP01001457.1:12154-31707 GCA_003063835.1 Aphaenogaster floridana
GTCAGATCCCTTATCAGTTAACGTCGAAAGTATATTGGCGCTAACGATATGTCTTGCTGTCTCGAGAGATCACCTCGAACTGATCACAGTATGTCATCTTAGGCCATAAGGACGGTCATGCTGAATGGCATATTTGTACATAATAAATGTCCTTGGGGACAAGTGTTGGTTGACAGAAATTTTCTCACCAAACGTGCTTATTTAGTCATGCAGGTTCTTTTGAATTTAAATAGACATTTTTCTTATTAAGACATCTAAACGCATACATAGATTTTCAGTTCTAAGAGATTGAAAATTAATGGCATTTTGAATAATAAGCACACCGAAAGAACGATAACGTTGCCACAATCACAATAATAGTAATATTTGGTACAGCCACGTCCTGTGGTTGTCACATTCACATTGTTTTGTGTAGTGCATCTATATATGTTTGTCTCAACATTTACTATGTTTGTCTCAACATTTACTATGTTTGCTGTACCAAATGCATATAGTTGCCTTCACATCAATGTGGATGTGACAACCACGGGACGTGGTTGTACCAAATATTACTATTATTGTAGTTGTAGCAACTTTATCGTTTTTTCGGAGCAGTATTTCAGAAACAAGTATTGAATAACTTCACTCATTTTAAATAATTTAAAATGAACCTTGATTTAACGAAAATTTATTTTGCGAGAAGGTACAAAATAATTAAAAAAGTAAGCGTGAATATCAATACAGTAATTAAATATGCAAATATATTTTTAGAAATAATAATGTCTCAAATGTTAAAGACCATGTTATTATCAGATGATACTATTCTGTATTTAAAGAATATTGTTTCTTCAGCTGTATCGGAAGCACATGAACCCTGTGTTGAAGTGTGTAAACCAAAATTACGTTTGTAAAAATGTTTTAAAAGGAATGCGCAAGAGTAAAATGTAATACTCTAAGGCCCAGTTCCACCATCTCCAGTTAACTTAACCGGCCGGTTATTCCTTTGGAATTGACCAATTGCATTTGTTAATTTTGCTTAACGACAAATGCGATTGGTCAATTCCAATGGAATAACTGGCCGGTTAAGTTAACTGAAGATTGTGGAACTGGGCCTAATAGTTACTATCAATTATATAAGGCAAACGTGTCACAAAAGTTCAAAATTGTCACAACAATCTCAAAATTATTAATATAATATTTAATATTACAACGTATATAATGATTAAAAATATATAATAATGAAAAATATACCAAATGTTATTCTATAGATAAAATTATAACCAAAATGATTAATTTTTAAGAAACATTGTCCTCAGACAAGGGGCCACAGCGTGACATTTTTTATTTTGACACCATTTTTAACTAAAAGGCACAATTTTTTAATCCAGGAACATATATATATGTGTATATATATATATATTTGTTTACTCCGTGCTACATGCGTGTACATACGTGAACGCGGGTGCGTGTATTCATAGACACGTTGATTTCCTAAAGCAAGCCCCAGACTATGTGCGATTCGTGGTTCGTCATTCGCGGTTCGCCATTCGTATAGATTCGCCATTCGTCACCTTCCTAGAGATCCTCTAGTAGAGAGATTCGCCAACTGGTCATGGGACCGCTTTCCGTGATTGGCTGGCATAAAATTTGCTCATTTTCCATTGCGACGCCAATTACATCTATCTTCGTCTGAGAAATAAGTCGCATTTGTTCTGCGCATTGGCGTCCGCAATGGAAAATGAGCAAATTTTAGACCAATCACGGAAAGCTTGGGTCACATGACCAGTTGGCGCATCTCTCTACTAGAGGATCTCTAGACCTTCCACAAAGCGAATTAGGCGAATCTGCCTATACACACTATTCACAAATCTTATACAAATGGCCAAACTGCGAATGACGAATCACAAATCACGCATAGTCTGGCGCCAGCTTTAAAGACGATCCACATGTCTCTCTTTTCCACTCCCCTCTATCACTTACATTCACTCTCTCTCTCATCTATTCCGTCTAATCTGCGTGCATGCGCGTATGTGATTTATATGAACTTACGAGTCGATATGTCAGCTAGTTACATAATTTAAAAATATAAGATATAATTTAAATTAATTAAATGACTATCAAATTTTTTCAATTATATTTCAAAACTCTTCATACGAAACACAAACGTTTTCATACAATAAGTTTGTTTAATTTATTTATGTAGGCTAACTGGGTAGAGTAAAAATTGTTAATTAATTAAAATTATTCAGGTAATCCTTAAAACTATTCAATTACACTTTAAAAATTTTCATACAATCGATTTTTTATAAGGAAATTGTTCAAGAAATCATTAATTGTCAAAATTCATGCGAATGTGTGCGTGCATTCATGAGATGCACATTGTATACTTTACATACAGAATTTTAAACATTATAAAATATTAAGAAAGAATCAAATTGTTAATTTGTGCCGCCGCAGTTATTGATGCGTAGAATTAATATATTTAAAAAAACAATTTAGGTATACAGTTCGTAAACATTTTGACCAAGGTTAGGGTCTTCTTCAGTACAATAGAATTAATAATTATAGTAGAAAAGTAGGTAATGAAAATAGATCCGACTTCTACTCCAGGTCAAGTTCAAAGTCCACAATAAAAGTAGTCAAAGATGCAATGGTCAAAAATAAAAATATTAATTGTCATTGTGGACGTCAAAAGTTCAGAGTTAAAAATCTTGAAAAGTAAATGGATAAAACTAATAAATCTAACTAATGAATCTAACTAATAAGTGTTAAACATAAATTGTGATAAACAGATAAAAAACCAAACAAGGTAAATAAGTACTAAAAACTCTGGACAGACTTTAAATAAAAAAAAATAAATTAAGATAAGAAGTAAGGTAATATAAATGATAAAGAGAAGTCCGTTGATTAAAAAGAAACGGTGATTTTTATTGTTGAGGAAGAGAATCACGGCGTCAGGAGTGTGATGATAATTTAAATTTGCACTGTAAGAGAGAAAAAAAAAATACTTTATTTTTATATAATCGTAATAGTTCAGTAGCCAGGGAGTTTTTTGCTGCAAAATTCGGCCCACGCGATTTTCTTTTTGGAGGATTATTCAGGGGTGCCCCCTGAACGTAAATGCAAGTTGGCGCGGCAGAGAGGGTTGTGCTTCAGCCGCCATTTTGGAAATTAGTCAAATATCTCGTAAACGGTTGATCCTACGACAAAAGTAGTCATAACCATTTTTGTAGAGAACACAACTCCCCATCTTTTTTATTCGAAATTTTTTTCTGTAGGATGGATATTTTTCGAGCTACAGCGCGTCAAAGTTTTTTGAAAATGTGTAAGAAATTGTAAAACGACTCAACTGGCAAGAGATGATACTTATATTTGTCACTACGTATCAACCATACGGATTGTGGTCCTCTACGAGTAACAAATTTTAATATTAATAATGCTAAAGCATCTATATATAATTCTCCCCTCTCCCCCAACACCCCACCATCACGAAACTTATTAGAAAATTTGTTGCGAAAAATATTATCCTAGCCAGGATATGAACCTGGACCTCCCTTAATGAAAATGGTTTTTGCAAACTATCTCGTTAACGGTAAATCGCACACTAAAAATAGTTATTTTCAAAAAACTTTGACGCGCTGTAGCTCGAAAAATATCCATCCTACAGAAAAAAGTTTTGAATAAAAAAGATGGGGAATTATGTTTTCTACAAAAATGGTTATGACTACTTTTGTCGTAGAATTAACCGTTTACGAGATATTTGACAAATACTAATTTTCAAAATGGCGGCTGAAGCACAACCCCCCTGCCGCGCCAACTTGCATTTACGCTCAGGGGGCACCCCTGAACAATGTTCAAAAGGAAAATTGCGTGGGCCGAATTTTGCATTATAAACCTATATTTTTCGACCTGGTTACTGGACTATAACAAATAAACATAAAACATATATGAAAGAAATTATACTAGTAAATACCATAAAAATAATAAGTTCAAAACGAAAAGACCAATAAATATTAAAATCTTAAAATCGTAATCACACATAAAAGTTTATTTTATCAAGTTGCTCTATTAAGTAAACATTGGAAATGTTCCGATATTGCAACAGTAACGATTGATCGACTAAAACGAAATATTTACATTCGACATATACAGAGTGTCCCATTTTAACTTAGACACCAAAATATCTAGGAAACAAAGCATTTTAGAAAAAAATGTTTCATACAAAAGTTATTTGATTTAGAGGAGGACATAAGATGGGCCAAACAAAATTATTCTAGGTGAAGGCGTTTCGGAGATTTGAAGGTGATCTTTAATTTTTTAAATGGAATTATATAATTTTTTAAATATAATATGATTTCTCTAGTTATTCTGCACATAAAAGTATTAAGGTAAAGTTATAAAAAGATCAATAGTTTGCGAGATATTTTACACTTTATTCTGATATATTTTGACATGAAATATAAAATATCATGTAAAATATCTCGCAAACTATTCATTTATTGATAATTGTACCTTAATACTTTTATGCGTAGAATAATAGGATGAATAAATTGGTGTAAAGAAAACACATAGTTGCTTTTCAAAAATATAACTGCACAATTGGATAATTTTTTTTAAAAGCAATCATATATTTTTTTTACACCAATTGATTTATTCTACTATTCTACGCATAAAAGTACAGTTATGAATAAATGAATAGTTTACGTGATGTATTATATTTCATGTCAAAATATATCAGAATAGAATATAAAATATCTCGCAAACTATTGATTTTTTGATAACTTACCTTAATATTTTTATGTGCATAATAGAGGCATCATATTATATTTAAAAAATCATATAATTCCATTTTTAAAATTCCATACTTAAAAAATCAAAGATCACCTTCAAATCTCCAAAACGCCTCCACCTAGAAAAATTTCGTTTGACCCATCTTATGTCTTCCTCGAAGTCAAATAACTTTTTTTTCTCTAAAATGCTTTGTTTCTGAGATATTTTGCTGTCTAAGTTAAAATGGGACACCCTGTATAATGAATTTTCAATATTTCAAACAATATGTATTTATCAAGGAAGTATTATTATTTATGACTCTTCTGAAATTTTTAATATGTAATAGTGCACCGATTTTTTATATGCATGTCTACTAACAATATATTTAAGAGTGTCGAGTGATAAACATGCTGTATAAATAAACAAATACTTCTATAGATCTTATAATTAAAATAATTTTATTTGAAAAATATGGAAGTAAGATAGAACTTACTAAAATTGTATATAATGCATAAAGAACGTGCATCTGGTTTGAAATATTCCTCCAAAAAACTACAATAAAAAGAATGGAAATTCGTACAAACTACAGTTTCGTTATTTTTATAATAAATTTATTATCCAGCTACAAAGTTATAAAAATAATTAAAGAAATATGATATTCTTTAATTTACTGCCAATCGCAAAAAGCAGTAAATTATATGTAACATGTGTTACAAGAATTCAAAATTGTATCAATAGTCAAAATTATTAATACAAACTAAATGTAAAAATATATTTTTAAAAATATAAAAACATAAAAATAATTAAAAAGCTTAAAAAAATAAAAAAATATGTAAAAGTGGTACATGAAACTCTATTAAAAAATAGATAAATGTATGTTCTACGCGTTGCATTTGTAATACTTGAATGATTTGAACCATTCACTCAAGCTTGTTTTTCTCTTTTTATGAACCATGCTGAAAAACTTTCTATCAAGCTTCTGAGAGCAACTAAACGTGATTCTATGACGGGTTGAATTGCAGTAAAAATTCTTTGATGCATATCATTTTTCACTTTGATTTTTATCTAAAACACATTATTTCAATATACATCATCACTCATGAAACATGTGTTAATTTTGATTTGCAATATAAAAGTAATTTTAGTTGACGATAATGAATATATATACGTATGGCATACGAAGAGAAATAAACTTAATAAAAATCCAATAAGTATGTGAAATCTGTAAACGTAAAATTTACCTTGTCAAGTTGCGCTTCAGTATAAACGTTGGAAATAATATCTTCCAATAGTGCAGCCGTAATAATTGATCTACAAAAGCGAAACAAAATATTTATACTCGATATATACAGGGTGTCCGGAAAATCGCCCGCAGTACTTCGGGAAGTGATTCGGGATCCAAAAAGAAGGAAAAAAAGAAAGAGAAAAACATACGTTTGGAAATAAGTCGTTTCCGAGTTATAGCCACTTTTATATTTAAAAAATCGTAATTTATAATTCGCTTGGCATCTCTTTTTTAAATATTAAAAATTTAAATTTTTTATATTTTTTAATTTTCAATTTTTAATTAAAAGAAATTTTTTTAAATTAACAATTTTTATTTTTTAATTTTAATTTTAATTTTTCGATATTTGTAAATACGATTACATTATGTTTAAAATCAAGAATAAACATAAACAGGTATTTAAATCGAATTAAATAAGACGTTCAAAATGACTACCTTCAGCACGAATGCAGGCCCTTATTCCTAGCCCAATAATATTGCTAACTTAAGACAAAGAATAATTTATAGATTCGAAGAAAAGATGGATCCAAATGTTTTTCAAAGAGTTCGGAATTCCTTTGATAGAAGAATAAGGCCCTGCATTCGCGTGCTGAAGGTGGTCATTTTGAACATTATATTTAATTTAATTTAAATATCTATTTATGTTTATTCTTGATTTTAAAAATAATGTAATCGTATTTACAAATATCGAAAGATTGAAAAAAAAGTGTGCAAATTAGAAATTTACACAGTGTTTCCTCATTAATTTAAAGGGGATTAAATTAAGAAGAGGCACAACGCATTAACATTTTAGTTGGCTCACAAAGCTTCCTTTGTGAGGAAGTTTTTTATTTCTTTTTTTTTTAGTTTGGCTTCCTCATAGAGGAAGCTTTGTGAATCAACTAAAATGTTGATGATGCGTTGTGCCTCTTCTTAATTTAATCCCCTTTAAATTAACAAGGAAGCACTGTGCAAATTTCTAATTTTCACACTTTTTTTTAAACTTTTAAAAATAATTTGGCCCCAAATTCAATACCAACCTTTTTTTAATGATAATCTATCGATTAAAAAAATTAAACTCGATATCTCCACATTCTCAAAAAATTCAAAATTTTCTTAAAAGAGAATCCCTTTACCGATCATCGCGCAATTCAATAGGAACCTTCCTTAAAAAAGTCTCTTTTGATTAAAAAAAAAGCAACCCGATATCTCAAAAAATGCGGAAGTTAGAGCAACCACGGACATTTCTCAAAAATTTAAAAATATGAGCGCAAAAAGAACCCTTTTATCGATCATCGCGCAATTCAATACGAACATTCCTTAAATTCTCTTTTGTTTAAAAAAAAAGCAACCCAAAATTGCAGAAGTTACAGCAACACAAAGATCCACACAAACACACACACACACACACACACACACACACACACGAGGCGCGCGCGCACACAAACACACACACACAAACAGACATTTTGTAAAAATGTAAATTATCGACGTTTAGGAACATTCTAAACACATTGGCTTTAAAAACTGAAAAAAAATGTATTTAAAAAAATTGTTTTTCGACGTTTCAGAACATTTTAAACACATTGACATTGAAAACTGAAAAAAAAATTTTTTCACGAAAACAAAGCTTTCTCTATAAGGAAGCAAAAAATAATAAAAATTTAAAATTTAAAAAATTGAAAATAAAAAAAATAAAAAATAAAAATTTTTTAAAATAAAAAATTTTAATTTAAAAAAAAATTTTTAAAGAGAGATGCTAAGCGAACTATAAATAACGATTTTTTCAACATAAAAGTGGCTATAACTCGGAAACGACTTATTTCCGGACCTATGTTTATATAGCTTTTTATCCTTCTTTTTGGACTTCCACGAAGTACTGCGGGCGATTTTCCGGATACCCTGTATAATAAATGTTTAAAATTATATACAGAATATATTTTTCAAGAAAATGTAATTACATCGGTTTGACACTCTCGAAATTCTCTAACATGTGATCAAGCACCTGATCGTTACGCGCATGTTTAATAATAATATGTTTAAAGGCAAAAATACGATCTTTTTCTTGCATTGTAGAATTGCTCGTCGTCGAAATGATATTCAAATAGTTGATAATAATATCAGAGTCTTCAGAGCAAGCCAAAAATTTTAAAAGGTTTTTATCACGTTTTTGCATATACAAATCCATCACTCTGTCCCATGTAGTTCTATTAGCAGCCATTAAACCAGAACAATACGTCCAGCTTCGCCACCAATATAAAGGCCTAAAATAAAAGGATTAAAAAATGAAAAAGTATAAGTATATTAAGATAAAAGTATAAAATAAAAATGTTAAAAAAGTATAAAATTTTAATTATTTATAATTCTCCACGATATTTTCATTCTCGTTTTTCCGTATTTTTCTATTTCTTTTCTCTTCTTCTTTTTGACTGTCCGGCTGTCTGCTTGTCTGTCTGTTTATGCGGAACTTAGTCTTTACATATATGTTTATATAAATTGATAACATAAGGGTAATTTTAAGTTAATCTCAAATATGACAGAAATATATTTTGACTGAATAATTTAATAAGTATCGAGCAAAGTAATTAAGAAAATGCGACTGTAAAATAATCTGGCAAGTAAGTATAACGTATATCAAAATTATAAGAATAATTACTTATGATTTATAGCATCTGTGAGATAGTAGTTTAATTTAGCAGTTGCCATTTTTTTGCATTCAAAGTTTCCAACAAGACATGCCCATTTTGTAATTTTTAGCCTCTTTAGTGTTGTAAAAATATCTTCATTAGGGTCTTTTTCTTCATACCATACGTTTGTAAGAGGTGTATCAAAGACGACCGCCATGTGTGACTGGAAATCATGTAACAATGTGAGTTTTATATTTGAATGACGTTTATGAGAACGCGCGGTTTATGTACAAATATATAAATTTATTGAAACTTTTTTTTGTTAGAATGGATATTTGTGTCTCCAATTTTTTCTTAATACTTAATACTTTTTGCTGTTATGCAAAGATTTATCAACCAATATCTTTTCCTAAATAATTTCAAGAAACTATTACATTTAATATGTATTTACCGTAAAGAATTCACTTTCTGGAAGTGGAAAGTATTTCGACATCTTCGCCAAGTTTCGAAACACTGGATACCATGCTATGTAATCTGTCTCTTGCGATAAGTACTTCATAAGTTTAAAGAATGAGAAGAGATTGAGTGATAGTTTTCTTGTCATTAGAACAAATGCATCATCCATAATTTGAGCACGATTGAGAACATGTATTTTTGTATGTCCAGAATTTAGAGTTTGTATAATCTTTTGCCAATTCCTGGCATCGTATTTAACACGATAATATCCTGTCGTATAACAAATAATATTCTTATTAATTATACTTCTTGATTAAATTTTTAGAGATATTTATGGTAACCAATTCTTATATTCTTTTTGCGTTCAAAATATAAAATTTTCTAGTGCAGTTACGCATATTATAGTAGAGATACAAACTATACATTATACAATTTTTTTATATTTAATTAATTTATATTTAATTAATAATTTCTTTGAGTTTTTCAAATTATAAATACGAATAAAGATATTAAGAATATAACTCCATTTATACAGAGACGCATAGCGAATTTATCAGGCAACACTTACCAACTTGTTGTACATTAACTATAATCCAATCTTCTGGATCAGTTTCAAGGTATATTTGATTTTTCGACGGGCTTAGCCAACTATGAGGTATAGTATTATGGAAAGTGGGATCCGATTTTGTAGCAAAAGTTATGGGCACCCACCATTTCTTGGCGGGACCAAAATCGATGTCAGGTAGACGAAAGTCGTCTTGCGAAATTATTGTCTCACCAGTTTCATAATTTCGCGTCACGATTACCAGAGGATAATGTCTTTGACTCAACCACGTATCCATCACTTTTTTTACTTCGAAATCTCTGTATGAAACAGTTGACACCTTTAGCGTACCTTCCATGGCGGACCATAAATCATCGGAAGTGGCTGTGTTAAACTGACTAAATTTAAATGATGTTATTAACAAAGAACATTATAATACACACACACGCTGAGAGAGAGAGAGAGGGGGGGGGGTAGGGATGTAGTGAGGAAGAGAAAGAGATTGCATGCGTTAAGGAATATTTAATATTTAATTGAGTCATGCAGTAAATTATAATTTTTTAGACATGATAATTTAAAATTTAATAATCTAAAAATAGCTTAGTTAAATTATAATTTTTTAAATAACAATATTTTTACATAGCACAAAGTATAACTTACTATGTGTTTAAATATGTCTGGATACCATTCCGAAACACCTCATCGGTAACTGCATGTTGTAGCATACGTAATATGACTGGTGCTATGATAAAAGACGTAAAATAATAATTAAGCATATGTATATAAAGTTTTATGACAAAGTTATTATTAAATAAAGGACTCCGCACTAATTATATAGGAAATACGATCTCGGTGAAATTTAGCTTTGAGCGTATTACATTTTTTGTTCAACAGATCATAAACTACAACATATGTGAAAACCAGAAAATTTCACTGAGATAGTATTTCCCATATAATTAGTGAAGGGTCCTTTGATGCACAGATAAATTTTTATTTACTGCGAGCTTTTCTTATTTTATTTATTTTTCTTATATCTCATTATGTTTTATACATCGTATATTTTTAATATTTTACGCACAATTGTTTAAGTTTATTAATTTTGTTTTACCTTTATGATAAATAGAAGAAAATTCATAGAACTCTTCGTCAAAGATAGCATATTTAGAAAATCCTTTGATGTCATGATTAATAGGTCTCATCGTCAAACCGGTGTCCTGACCGAGACATCCTTGTAATGTATCTACTACGTTTGAATCTATTACTCGCCAATTTGGAAAAATCTGCGAATGAATGTTTTATCAATAAACATATCTTATATTGGGTATTATAATTCTTTTAGGAAAGCTTCATTATTTTAATTTCTAAGTCTGCGCTGATATAAGTACAATAATATATAGAAGTATGAAGGGAAAATTATATTTTCAAAATAACATGTTACAGAGCAAATTGTGATAAGATCTTTACGTCATTACAATTATGACATATCGTTAAATATCTTTTTTCATTTATATAAAGTATTTTGTATTAATGACATGAAATAACCTTGTCAGAAGCGTACATCCCGAAAAGTGAAGCGAGTCCTACGGTTAACCATATATCGGTCGGTTCTGACGGAATGACCAGTCCACCAAACCATTGATGTAATCCCTCCCATGCTACTATTTTTGCCACTTGCATTTGACGATATGTAGGATCTGTCGTATTATCATAGATAATGTCCAATTCGCTGAAAATTATTTGCATATAATATTATTTCGCGGAATGTTGTTATTAATAGCGTCAATTAAATATTTGCAAACCGACTTGTAGTTTTGACTTTATAGTTTCGCCATTATACACGTGCAGATAATTTAGACAGGTTTTTAATATTGAAAAGCACAGCAAAAAGATTTGTTAAGGTATAATTAATAAAAGGTGTGAGAGAGAGAGAATTTTTTGTGTTAAACAAATTATACATGAAATATGTACTAATTACTAGATATTATTTGATTATATTTAATTAGGTTTTTCAATTCATTAATACGAAAAATAAAACATTGTAATTTAAATTCATTATAAATTATAACATTTCGCAGATTAAATGACAAAAATGCTTTCTGCGACATAAATGAGCAAATAAAAACCATTGTTCTATAAACATATTTAAATATAATGTATTGTACATATTATCGTTATTCATTTAAATCAATCAGGTCATAAAGATGTAAATATTTGTATATACACTAAAATATGGATAATTTTTCAATTATTCTAATTGCTCTACATAATCTTGGCTTTAATTAGTATAACTTTTTAATTAGCTAAATTACTTATAAAAAATAATTCCCAGATTTCCCATGTCACTCATTGAAAAACCGGGTATGGCGACCTGATCAATTTTAGAAAGTTTTTCAGAAAGGCTCGCAAATTGGGAGTACTCTCTGACTTTTTCAGCAACACTTTGCGCGTATTTCACATGCGAGGTCAAATGCGATCTGCACCACATGTTGATCGTTTCGTTTGCGTTGTGAACATGAGCGAAATCGGTTAGCGCAATCATCACTTTACAAATGGACATTGAAGGAGTGCTGTTGAAATGTGTCCACATCATGCCATCTTCATCCGTATTTTGCTCTCTTATCGGCATATGTGACAATGCTTTAAAAGTAGGATCATGCCTTATGGAAATATCCATGGTGTGTGGTAATTCTCGCTTGCCCCAACAAGGAAGCTTTAGTCCGGTGATCGCAACGAATGGAACCATCATTATGTTCGTCCACCTACATTTTAATAACATTTCTTACATGAAAGACGAAGAATTTTCAGGCATTCAAATATTAAACTTGTAGACTGTGAATATTAACTGTGAGTATTCTTTTGTATTATACTATATTGTATAACACAATTAATAATAACTTTGTGGTATGCAATATGGGCATGATGTAATTTTTATGACATTAGCTCTAAAATGTGCGAATTTAAATAATGAATGATGCACTATAGTATTTTTAATATCCAAAATTGTGTTTTTTTTCTGGGTTTATCAATTCTGCAGTCACGATGAACATGAACACATAACATATGACGCGCAACAGAAAATTTTTTCAATGTCACGCTCAAGTGACATAAGTACACTCAATTGTTGTATAGAGAAATGTACAAATTCAACTTTAAATATTGAAAAAATTTTACATGTGGCCACATAGCTATATGTTTAAGTTAAACCACATCGAACTGTACATTTATGTTACAAAGGTTTATGATGCCAGAAGCATATAATAATATAAATTTATAATATAAATAATATAAATTTGTCTATGAAGAATATTAATGAAGTACATTTCACAACATTTTATTTTGCAATATTTTAACGTTTACTCACAATCTTCCTCCTTTTTTGGAAATGTATGACGTTTGTAATGTTTTTACTCTGTTTATTATTGAATTTCCACGGAATATCATGTGTAGGATGTACGATCCTGGTGATAGTTCTTGGTGGAAGGTAAAAAGAAGAAGCAAATAAGGTTCGGCTGTATTATTATAAGTATAATTGGTCGGTATGTAGGTCGCAACATTGTCATTACTGAACAACGTTGTCATTGATTCGTCTACTTTTATGTTTGCCAAGTATACACCTATATGGTGCATTGCAATATGGATTTTGATATTGGCATCATATTCGCCATGAAAACTAACATTGTTTTCTTCGATATGTGGTATGTAACGAATGTGAGAGCGAGTCAGTGTTATGTTGTACGGTAAGGGATCAGGAATTGCTGTGTCCCAGTCATCTTCTGATTCCTCGATAGCATAAACAGTCATTGCAGTGGTGAGTATTAGACCGATATATAATGATAGTTTCAGAAAGTTCATGGCTATTCTCGTTGAAAATACTTGTACAAAAGTTTTATATTCTATTTGAAAAAGAAACAAAGAAAAAGAAATTTATCAATGAGCTGCAAAGTCATCGTGATTCAATGTTATTCTTTAAATATGAAAACAGGGAAAGATAGTTTTAATAGTTCCTTTTTACTAAGAAAAATATACATATAAGCTACTTATATAAATGTTATTATATTTTCATCCTTTTTTCACAAGGACATTCTTGCCGTTTATTTTAATTGTTATTAATCCTTATTTGAGCGGAGATATAAAGTGTCAATATCTTGTTAATTTTATTCCATGACTATATACTTGCGCAAAGAAATAAATGGAAAAATTATTTTTAAGAGGAACAAAAGGCGTTTATTTGAATTTACCGGAAATTTAAAGATTATTACGACTATTATGAAAAATTTTTAAGACTATTATGAAAAATTATGTAAAATATAATTGTAACCGAATTAAATACTACCAGTACTACCAGTTTTAACGAAAATAATAATTTATATCTAATGTCTAAAGTAAACTGTCTAAGGCAATTTTTAGGACTTAGGTAAAAGACATATCTATGAACTTATCATTTTAACTAAAATTTTTTTATTTCAAAGTTTTGTGTTGTCACTTTGTGTTGTTGAAATAATATTAAGTAATTCTTGGTTAAATGTCTTGTTTTCACATCAGCCGTAGTATATTAAATATAAAAACGTGGTCCCATAAAAAAAAGTAGCCATGATAAATCTATAAAAATAAGACTTCGAAGAAATCAAACTACGCTTGTTATATATGTTCCTCTGAATCATTTGAATATCGTTTTCTACGTATTTTTTAAAAAAGAGATATTTAAATAATCTTATAGATGCTTGTTAGCATCAGTATATCATTAAATTGATTTTCAATTTAATGTTGTGATATTCGAGAGCTGCATTTCAAGACCGATAGTAACGGCGCGCAGTTTATAGAAAAGTGACATGTTAATATTATTGGAGCACTAAGATCCTCTATGATCCCATCATTGGCCTATCTCTTGATTTAAATTGTTTAAATAATCTACTTTCGTGACGCGCTACGTGCAACACGTTACCTTTTTTTGACGACTATTTAATTGATCAGTTAATTACAGTGTCAGATCCGTTATCAGAACAGTTAATGTCGAAAGTATATTGGCGCTAACGATATGTCTTACTATCTCGAGAGATCACTTTGAACTGATTATAGTATGTCATCTTAGGCCATAAGGACGATCGTGCTGGGTGATATTTTTGTATACATAATAAATGTCCTTCGGGACAAGTGTTGGTTTACAGAACCTTGCTCACCAAACGTACTTATTTAGTCATGCAGATTATTTTGAATTTGAATAAACATTCTCTTGATTAAACCATCTAAACGCATACATAGGTTTTAAGTTCTAAGAGATTGAAAATTAATGGCATTTTGGCGTATGTATATGCCCCACTTTCAGAGGACATATATATATACGCCTTCTGTAAATAAACCGATCACTTTTAGAGAAGATATATATACGCGAAAGAGTTAATAAGATTTAACAAGGTGCAAGAGATCGCTGACAATTATGCGATCCGAACTCTGGACCGCAAGTCAATTGTCATACTCGATCTCTCGCGAGGAACGGGGAGAGGCAATGTTCCACGATCGGATTATTTTCCGAGTCGAATCGCCCTGGAACGGACGGCTCGTTCGTGGAGTTCGCCAGGGCCACGCTCCGGTTTTCGTGATAAGGGAAATCCCTCTGCGTCCTCCCGCTTCCTCGCGGTCCGCTCTACCCGTGGGAAAGCTCGCGCGGACGTCGAGGCCGTTTAACAGTCCCCCCGATAACGGTAACGGCGGAGTCGTGGCACTCGCGTCGACGCGACGCGAGGAATCGCGAAAAATCGCGCGCGGAGACTCGTAGCGCGCGCGGTTTGCGCGTTGGTGTCCGCGCTGGAGTCCCGTAGTCGATTTTCGTCGAAAACCGGCTCCGCGAGCGGTTCCTGGCCGCCTCTCGCGGCGCGGCTACGGCCTACGCCCGTCCCGTCGAATTCATGTGCGAGAGGCGCAATCCGCCTCGCCACGCGTTCAAATCCTTTTAAGAGGGTAGAAAGATTTGAAATATCGAAAAAATTGATTTTCAGTTTTTTGCATTTTCGAATAGCATAATTCTCCTCTCTCAGAAGTATTTTCCCGTATTTTCCCGCAATTTTTAATTGACGTAAGTTAAATATTTCACCCTGAGAAACTATATCAAAACTTTAAACGTGATTTTCTCATAACTATGTTTTTCAACAGGTTTGCAGGGATGATTCGAGAACGAATAAAGATATCGAGATGTATTTTTTTTTAATTAAACAGCATTAAATTTTCTACAAAACTGACTACAGTCAACTATATACTGTTATTAATTTACATTATATAGCAATAAAAAGCACTCTAGTTCTTTGATTTTTTTGTATTTTTTGCCGCCATTTTGTTAATTTTTACCGAATTTTTTTATTCTACTTCATTCTATAGTGGAAAGTTTCCGAAACATGATGCCGTTTGATTCGATTACAAATATGTCAACTAGATCACCCGCAATCTCTGCAAAACCACACCTCTTTGCGATTTACACCGCGCGATGGATCAGATTGCAGAAGCTTCATATGTTAATATTTTCTAACTTTGCAAATAGTTTCTTATTGTTAATATATACTATGAATAACCCACAAAAGGATTTCATATTTAATTTATTCCTATGTCTATCCGTTTGTTTTCTGCTTCTGAACTGGCTGCACTAGTTCAGAGTTTAGCTTTCTCCTTCCAATGTGGAGTAAAAAAGATCAACTCTGAACTAGTGCAGCCAGTTCAGGGACAGAAAACAAACCCTATATTAGCGGGTCAAAGTTTGCCGAGTTTTCGTGCATGTCCCTTAAGGCCCGTCTACATAAGTTGCAACACGCAAAACGCACTTCGCAAACGCGGAGAAAACGTATCACGCATTCGCATAAACAAATGAATAACATGCGAATTCGTGATACGTTTTCTCTGTGTTTGCGAAGTGTGTTTTGCGTGTTTTGCGTGTTGCGACTTATGTAGATGGATCTTTACTGTTTTAATTTACTGTTACGACGATCCGCGGGAAATATAGCGATTGAACGTCCAGCTAGCGTTTCCCGGATGTCTGCCTAGCTCGCGACGAACGTAATTTATGAGGGACGCCCGAAATTAATGACACCCGCGGGTCTCCGCTCGGCTCAGGGATTTTTGTAGGGCCTAACGAGTTGCGCGGACTCGTCTTGGCGCCGAGATAAGTTAATTAAAAGTCAAATGTTAATTTAAATGAATTAATCATGATTAGGAGTCGACCGGGGATTTTTGTCCCTTCGGCGATGCGGTCGTTAACCACGTCGCGAGCAGCATTCCTGAAAATCCCGCGCTGGGATTTATCGACGTTCAGTGCCGGCTTCTGGCTGGAAATCAATTGGAATTGATATTCCTTCTCGCGTTGCTTGTCACTTGCGTAATCGACCAAGCGGCTGAGTTAGCGGTCATTGGAAAATCTACGATCTCGCGTCGTATCCGTGTGTAAAGAACTCCCGCCGTTAATCCGAACGATATGCCAGTTGGGCGACATTCCGGATCTATTAGCTTATATGACGCAACGCGATTAACTCACGACCGGCGATAAATAGAAACGAGTTTTTGTCGAACGCGATGGAAACGTCGGTATCTACGGAAGAATTCAGTCGACATCATGGAGAGCCTGAGCGAAGGTGACAGGGCTGTCTTGAAGACGATCTTCGATCCGTTTCAGCCGCTCGGTCCGTCCGATTTTGCAGGCCTCTCGGTTTTCCAGGAAGTTGGTACGTGACAGCGTAACACAGCAGTGACATCGCAATGTAACAGTTATTAAAATCCGTATTATCGGAATGTTCAAAATAATGAACTTCCTCTTTACGATAAGAGTGTTATAAGTAATAATAAATTTAATCTATATATATAAAAATAAATGTATATATGTATGTTTGTATGTATGTATGTATGTATATGTTTGTCTGTTATGCAAATCTACAGTTTTCAATGTAGAACCACCGGTATACTTTCTCATGATACTCTAACTTAGACTGTAGACGGTTTTTGGAAGGGGTCGGAGGCCGGGGGCAAAGAGCTCATATAAAGTTTTCAGTTACACTCGTATTTCACGTTAACCGTGAAATACAGGGTACACAGTAAAAAATCGTGCGTCCATATGTTAAAATTTTCTTGTGTTACCAAGATTTGATTATATTATTTCAATGTAAAATTAACATACAATATAGATATGTTATTATTTTCGTAATATTTTCATGTGTTACATTTATGTTAACGTAATAACTTAACACTTTATGTACGTCATTTAGAAATTGAATATTATTTTGAGTTGTTTTAACACAATTATTTCAAAAGTTTTAAAATCATTTTAACATAAACAGAAGTTAAAGTAAATCTTCAAATAATCGTAAACTTTGACATACAAAATATTCAAATTCACTAAAATCAAATGTTTCTACTACATATAATTTAAGTTAAAATGATTAATGTCATTTGTTAATAACTGTTTAATTAACTTGTATGTTATTATTACAGCATACTTAAAGTTAAAAGAACAAACATAAATGTAAAGTATAGTGTTAATTAATCAACATTTCTAGTTTGTCAACAAGTAACACACGATGAATGAGTTATTTTAACTTAAAATTTAGAGTGGATTTTCTGGGACATGTGAAAAATGTTACAATTAACATTTTATTTTTTACTGTGTAGCCCCGCAATACTTAAATATAAAACACTAGCTTTTTTGCCCGCGCTTCGTGTATTAGTATTATTTAAAAAATCATAGAGATAAAATAGGGCTGATGAGAGTCAAGCAAGTTCGCCGTGTGCTAGTATATATCAGGGACGTAGCCAGGATTTTATTTCGGGGGGAAGGGGGGACTTTTACAAAATTAAAATCACAGAACAACTCATAACTTTTTTAATTAAATAAGATAACAATATTCGTTCAGATCATTTTCTTTAGACCTTAAAGCATTTAGCATTTCTCTCTCGGCTTACAACTTTTCATTTTCATATTTGGTTCCAAAATTTCGGGGGTGGGGATTTATCCCTCTAATCCCTTCCTCCTGGCTACGCTACTGGTATATATGTATTATACAATTAAACAATATATAGATTGGTAAACACAATACATTAACACGTTGAGTGCCGCACTAATTTCACGTGACTTCCCATTCACGCCGCGTGGGCCACCGATGACCCACGTTACCCTATTTATTATATATTTTTGTAAGATATATAAAATAATATTTATGACTACAAAAGTCATTGTTATCAAGAAAAAGAGATAATGTACAATATGCGCAAACGGCTTGAACGGAAAGTCCAATGTGGGCCACCGATGGCATTCAAAGTGTTAATATTATTTATTCGCATATTTATAACTGATAAAAAATCATACGCGTCAGAATTTTCTTAAATTTTAAGCGTAACGACTTAAAGATAATAAGATGGACCCGAAGATAATAATATGGATGATGATCCTTTGTAATTCTGCGTGTGTAACTCCGTTGCGCGCGATTTAAAGCCGAGATTGCGATTCAAATCTTAATGACGGTGTAGTCGAGACACTTGTTGCACGATTCAAACCGCAGGCACCTCAGATCGCTCGAAAAATCCGCGGGCGCTTAAAGCCCGTGGGTAACCGCATTCGTCTGGCGCAAAGTGTACTCCGGCGCGAGTCACTCTCACGCGAGACATCCAGATCGCCATGAATATGCAAGGCACCACGCGATGCAATAACAGATAAAGTTTCTTGTTGTTGTACAATCCTCAAGGTCTGCGCTCCGGAGTGAATAAAGTTATATGGAAAATTTTACGTTGCCACTCAATTTCTTATAAACTATACATCCCACACAGCACAAAACTTAACAGAAACGTTTCAGAAATGTTTCAAAGTTTCAGAAACGTTTCTGAAACATTTCTAAAACTTTGAAACGTTTCTGAAACATTTTTGTGCTGTGTGGGATATGTACTATAC
>NJRP01001460.1:5632-18504 GCA_003063835.1 Aphaenogaster floridana
GTTTAAGCTGCGATAACGTCATCGCAACCGTTTTAAAACTTCATGTGCTACTGGGAAAATAACTGCTAGATTTTTTAAACTTTTTTTGTTAATAACTTTTTAATAAAAAACGAGCGACGGTTAAAACCTTCTGAAGGTCACTCAGGGTGACCCTGACGGAAAGAAACTACAGCGGATTACAGAAAATTATATTACAGGAATTACATAAAAGTATCACACGAAATTACAGACTGAAGTATTGTAATATGCTGTAACTTTTTCGCACTACACACGCTCGGATTATAGGAAAATATTACAAAAAAATAAACCTGTAATATTTTGCCAATTTTTCTTCCTAAGCGGTCACCCATCCAACTGCTAATCCTGTCCAACGGTGCTTCACTTTGATGATCGATGGAGAACACTTATCTTGAAGCGTCTGCTAACGATTATATATAAAGAGAGAGAGACATAATTCTCTCTATTATATGAAAGTAATATAAAAATAATATAATATAATATGTTATATTATTAAAATATTATAAAAATATGTAATTGCATATTATAAACTGCATAATTTTTTTTAAGTGACTGGATATTTTCTGTACATCAATTGGTCTAACTTATTATTCTGTGTTTAAAAATATTAAAGTAAGATAATATAAAAATTAATATTTTTTGAGATATTTTATATTTTGTCAAAATATGCCAGAATAACATATCTCGTAAACTATTAATTTTTTGTAATCATATTTTAATATAGTTTAATATAGTTTATACAGTTTGTTATGGCAATACATTAAATTTAAAAAATTTTAAACATTATTTACGGAAATAATTTATATACAGCAGTGAAGTAAAAATATACTATATATGTATATTATAAGACTCGCTATTTCAAATTTCATGGATTACTGGTGGCATTATATGTTTAATAGATTACACGCGTGAAGTAATGTATTACACATTTTGTAGATTACACGTGTAGTATGGTAGTATATTATGTAGTCGATTACACGTATAGTCTATTATACAAATCACTTACCACGCGTGTAGTATATTACACAAGTTACTTATCACACGTGTAGTATATTACACATGTAGTGGATTACACGTTTACTGGATTACACACGTCGTGGGCTAGACGTGTATTTCGTATTACAGGGATTTCACGTACTATAGTAACTACAGCATGTAATAACTACAGATTATTGTGATCCTTTCTGTGATAACTACAGAGGGTCCTGTAATAACTACACAACTGTAATATTTACTGACTGTAGTTTTTTTCCGTAAGGGGATGACCTTGACAACATATGTCAAGGTCATTGAAATCGATAAGGTCGCCCTTAATATGTAGTTTTACCGCAAATTCTGAGATATAAGGCCAAAATAATTGAAAAAGTTAAAAAAAAATGTGCAAAAATTAGGTATTCGCACAGTACTTCCTCATCAATTTAAAAGGGGGCATATTAGAAAGAGGCACAATGCATCATCAACATTTTAGTTGATTCACAAAGCATCCTCTATGAGGAAGCCAAACGAAAAAAAGAAGAAATAACAATAAACTTCCTTATAGAGGAAGCTTTGCGAATCAACTAAAATTTGTGCCTCTTTCTAATATGCCCCCCTTTAAATTATTGATGAGGAAGCACTGTGCAAATTCCTAATTTGCACACTTTTTTTAAACTTCATTTTGTTTAGGAACTATTAAAAAAAAACATTCATTTTATAAAATTTCTAACACCCTCTATCTCTGAAAATATGTATTTCTTTAAGATATATATTTACATAAACTTTTTTATAAAATGATTTAAAAAATCAACTCCTAAAATATTGAACAAAACTTAAGATAAGAAATACCCTATATACATGTAAAAATTTAACCTTTAAAACTCCTAAAATATTGGACAATACCTATAAGAAATATCCTGTACATGTAAAAAAGTAACCTTTAAATCTGTTTTAAAATTATCTATACTGGTCAAGATGTTAATAAATTTAAAAGAATTTTACATACAAAATTTTCATAGATTTTATATTTTAATTTTATCTTAATTTTACGCTGCTTAGATTTTTACACAACTGCAAATCTTTATTAATAAATAAAATTTCTAGATACTATCGCGATGTTGATCCTGGCACTGCGCTGTATCGTTCAGGATCATCGACATCGCAATCTTCATCACATCGTTCGTAAACCATCGATGGAGTTAGCGCAACAGCAAAGGCACGATGGTAGTTTTGGTGATCTACGCAACACGGTGTTGGTGATGCAAGCGCTAGAGGAGGTAGAAAATGAACCGGCTAATAACTGGAACAGATCCGCGGCTCTAGCCTGGCTGATTAATCAGCAACGATCAGACGGTTCGTTTCATGGCAATGTCCATGCCACCGCCGAGGCGATGTTAAGTGTCACGCCACGTGGACTGGCCAGCATCCGAGCTCTTGACTGCGGACAAGGTTTATCGGATAATTCACCACCTCGACTTACTACAAACAACAGTAAATCATTTATTATCACGATTTTCGATACATAGTTTCAAAACAGGCACTTCACCTTTCTAAAATAATAATTCGAATTGGCGTGGATGTTAAAAGAGTGAATATTTTTAAGGGGATCCTATAGTGAAGACCGAACTTCAAAGCGAAAGCCGACTTTACCGATTTACAATGCATACATACAATTTACGAAACATCGATACATCACTACATACTACTACATCAATATTGCACGCATACATACGCACAAATTTTCATTTTAAATAATCTTTTAATCTTAGTTCCAATTGCACGATATTATTCTTACATGTTGTCCCTACAGCGGGCTGGTCTCATTTTGTATATATTTATTGTCGAATTTTCGTATCAAGCAAATATTGTCGTTAACCTAACCAAAAATAAGTGAAATTTTTTATTTTTTCTTCGTTTTTGATATCAAGTCGATCGCCCACTGTAGATTTTCGTGCATACTTTAATTCTGTATAAGACTTTTGCATTTCTATAAAGCCAATTAAAAGATTACTTTAATTAAAAAATGACGGTAAAACAGACGGCTCTAGGATTCCCTTAAGTCGATAAAGCAACTAGCCTGCTCGCCGAACGAATGCTGCATGACTAACAGCAACTTATACATCGTTGAATGCAAAAATGGTTTCAAAATAATATAAACTATAATTTTTGTAATAGTATATATGATCGACACAACTGGCCTGTTATTTGTTTACTGGCGAAAAGAAGATTTTATTATTCTATAATTTTTGTTGTAACAAAAATATACTAAATATTACCATTACCATTATTAAATTGAAATAGTAGATTCCCAAGTCTTCCAAGATCACGTATTGCAAATTGTATCCTATATTATGTCGGTAGAATTTCGGCAACAGCCGAGCATAGTTTGCCATCTCACAAGGAGAACCTCCGACTCTCCTGAAAAATTGTTACGCCACAAGGTACTTGAGCATTACAAAATTTTTAATTGTTGTTTTCTCTGAAACGGTTGCTCATAGCACCTTAAGTCAAAACAGATGTTCACCTACTCTTAATTCCCTTTTATCCTGCAAAAGCCCTTCCCGACCTCAGAGTTACACTTGGGAGATTCCCTTTGTCAGTTCGTGTCGGCAAAAATGTAGCAGAAAGACACCCAATTATTTGGAGAATGAAGATTATTTCGCGATAATCAATAAATGATCTAGAACTGAATTGTGTCTAATTAAAATCGAAAACAAGCTTTGTGACAGCTGCCAAATTAAAATAAATATTTGCTTTCACATATTAAAGTCTAGCAAAATCAGAGTCTTTGGTATATTTTAACACTACGATGATTACTTTAAAAATAAAACTAGTGCACTAAAATAAAAAATGAAACTGCATGTTGCAAGAATAATTGCTATATTTAACATTTTTGACATATTATTTCACGTTTCGTAATTCACTTTTCTACCGCTTGAGTTAAATCGCCACTGTTAAAGCGGATTTACAAAGAAATGGTCAAAATATTCGATACAAATTTTTTTTATCGACAACCAAACACGTTTAATGGGTGAAATCAGCCCTTGAAGATTGGCCAAAGGCTGATGCCAACATTATCCTCAAATCTGGTACATCGAAATGCAGTTCGAAAGTGGTATCAAATGTAAGATCTCATCAATCTGAAGCCAAAAAAATTTTCAGCTTGGAGCAACTCACCGTTCCAGAAAAAACAGCTCCTAAAAGTCCCAAAACCGATGGCGCCACTTTTGTTTATATAGACTTTTAAGACTTTGATCGTGTTCTAACTTGCTCCGCTCTAAGGATCTAGCATCAGGGCAAAAAGTGAACAATCAATTGGTTCATTGAGTTCAATGTGAATACTATTAGCGGTCCTAGTTAGGTTCCAAACCCTTGGCGATCCTAATTTAAACATATTTTGCTAAAATCAATTTTTGGAGCAAGTTAGAACACGATCAAAGTCTTAAAAGTCTATATAAATAAAAGTGGCGCCATCGGTTTTGGGACTTTTAGGAGCTATTTTCTCTGGAACGGTGAGTCGCTTCAAGCTGGAATTTTTTTGGATTCAGATTGATGAGACCTTTCATTTGATACCACTTTCGAATCGCATTTCGATGTACCAGATTTGAGGATAATGGTTCATAGTATCTTGGCATCAGCCTTTTCAATTTTTATGCAAAAAAAGTTAATATTTATACTAATGGATAGCTATCAAAATTCTATACACTTTGTACATTTATGAAATTAAGCTATCATGCTTCGTTTAGAAGTTATAGTCAAAAAACGAAAATTTGGCCGATCTTCAAGGGCTGATTTCACCTCTTAAACGTGTTTGGTTGCCGATAAAAAAATACGTATCGAATATTTTGACCCCCTCTACAAACCCACCAAGTTTCATTAAAATTGGAGAGGGACACCTGGGAGCCTTTCCTTGTTAGTAATCGAGGCAGCAGGAGCCTTAAAAATCATGTTTATAATTTTAATTTAAAACATCTCAATATTATGGCAAGATAAAGCATGTTAAAGAGATTAAAATTATATTTAATACCAAGAAAACTATTAGGAATGATTCTCTTCTTTGAGAAAAAATAATTTTTGAAGTGTGTAATATGTCAATTTGCAATTTCTATTTTATTATGCAATTTCTGCCGCGGGATGAATGAAATGAACGAAATGACTGTTCTTTAAACTTACAAGTTGCAGATATTGGGACATCCGATAATCATAGTGAGACCTCTCTACCGTCAGAAACGTCGGGAAGTAATACGAGCAATATAGATACTACACTTGCGGGCACCACGGCACCAATGCTCGTAAACGTATCGTATACCCTGTGGGTTGGCAGCAATGTAAATGAAACATACAATCTGACAGTGACCGCACCCAAGAACGAAACTTTCTACAGTGTGATGTTGTTGGCGGCGAGCATGTCTCCCCATTTTCAATTTACCGCATCTGAATGGCCTAATGGTCACTATGTTCATACACTGGCTGGTTACAAAGAGGAACCAATGTCCTATCACTACTGGTTACTTTACAGATTGCCCTCACCGCCAGAACCATCCTCGCCACCTGGAAACCAACTGGTTGCACCTGGAGGTACAGACCTCAATTATTTTCTTATATGAAATTTTTTACATATTGTCGCGACCGCCGCACGACCGCGCGCTAGACCACTCGGCTCTCCCGCTTGTCGGCACTCTCGCACTTACTCGCGCACACGCTCACGGAGGAAAGGAAGAACTCCGATATTATGTTTGGATGATTGCACGACTTCTGCTTATTTTGCTTATAATGCTCTTTATTATGTAAAACTGATACATGCGCTCAATAGACGGATGACTACTTGGGTAGATCGATAATCGATACTACACGTGCGCGAAGCACGCTCTCTCGGTCCGTTCATACACTACAGTTATTTTCCTACGCGTAATTAGACAATAAGGGAGAATTTTGTTGGACATAATCTTGTAAATACGATGGGGGTCGACGAACCCGTTCTCATCGGTGAACTGTAGGTGCTGCAGGCACAGAGTTTGGTTCATCGGCCTTCGCATCTGGAGGGACGGCTGGTACATCTTCAAGGGCAGCTACAGACTCTGCTACGATGTTCGGTTGACAATTGTTATGAACTAGATCCAACTCTAATCAAGTTGATGGTGTGTCCGTATCATCTGCAAATGTGACCTCTTTCTTCTTTGGCTCCTTTTGATCAATTGATTCGGGTGTTTCTACTAGCGTATTACAAAGTTGATTTATGTGTCTTTTGAGTGTGTAACCAGAGTCGAGGCAAACTTCATAGTGTAGATGACTCCATTTCTCAGTAATGGTACCAAATTGCCATCCGGATTTTCCTCGAAACCACCATCTTGCCTGTACTCTTTCTTCCACGCATAATTGTCTAGCGGCGAGTCTTTCGACAGCTTTTTAAAAAGTAGTATTGTTGAAAGGCTTCAGAGCGTCAAGTTTGATGCGTAGTCGACGTCCTACATATAGTTCCGCAGGCGACTTACCACAGACAAGTGGTGTCGCACGATACCTGAACAAAATTTCTCGTACCTTATCAGTAATTGAGTTAGACGACGTTGACATTGACACAAGTTTATTTTTAACGGTTTGAACATTAAGTTCGACCAATCCATTTGTTGTAAGATGGCCTGAAGCAATAAATTTTTGACGGATACCATTTTGATGACAGAAGTTAGTAAATGCGTCGCTGGTAAATATTATAGCGTTATTCGATACAATTATATTGGGAAATCCGTGAAAACTAAAAATTTCTTGCAGTAGACGGATGGTAATATCAGTAGTTGGAGCATTACGAATCACTTTGACCTCCAGCCATTTTGACTTGGCATCTACAAGAATTAGAAAATAATGTCCTTGAAACTCACCGGCGTAATCTATGTATGCGTTCAAAATTGCTTGTTGGTTCATTCCATGCACGAATTGAAACTTTTTGTGGGCTCTTCTTCACGAGAGCGCAAGTTTGACATGCTGTGACGAGATTTTCGATGTCCTTGTCGATATTCTTCCACCAGCAATAGCGGCGAGCAAGTTGTTTCATCTTTACAACCCCTACGTGCGTATAATGTAGCTTAGTTAAAACATGTTTTTGAAGCGTCGGCGGGATGACGACACGATTACCTTTGATTATAATTCCATCTTGTACGTTATATTCGGTGTCAGTGTCGGGCTCGTTGAGTAGTTTATTCTTCATTTTTGATAGTTCCGTATCTTTCGACGTCTCTTCTACGATTGACTTGTATGTTATCCCTGCTAAAGAAATATGGTTTATGACTTGGTCGTGGATCTCTGTGACTTCTTGACTGAGTGGATGTTCCCGATTTGTTTTTGACATATTTTTCACTCGTGATAAATAATCAACATTAGTGTGATTTTCGGCTTTCCTATGTTCAATTTCATAATTAAAGGTTGATAAGAAGGAGGCGTAACGTAGTAGGCGACCTGCTGTCATGGCCGGCAGTTTTGCATTATGATGAAAAATCCGTGTAAGTGGGCGATTATCTGTTATAAGTTTGAATTTCTGACCATATAAGTACATAAAGAATTTATCAACGAAAAAGATTATAGCCAAAGCTTCTTTGTCGAGTTGACTGTAATTCATTTCTATAGTCATGAGTAATCTGGAAGCAAATGAGATCGCCCTTTCAACTCCTTCAATGATGTGTGACAGAACTCCTGCAATTCCAGTTGGGCTGGCGTCACGTGAGCAAAAGTGGTAACTCTGGATCATAAGGAATCAGGACATGGTCACTTGCAATTTTTGTTCGTAAACGGATGAAGGTACTCTCACATGCAGAAGTCCATTTCCACTGGCAATTTTGACGTAGAAGACATCGATGAGAATACGTTGATAAGTCTGGAATAAATCGGGTATAATATGTTGTCATCCCTAAGAATTGACATAATTCGTGTGCATTTTTTGCGATGGCACATTTAGAACCGCTTTTCTTGGGTCCTTTTTGATTGTATCGTTCTTAACAATGTATCCTAGATAAGCTATTTCCTCCTTGAAAAATTCATATTTGCTGGCAATTGACATGGAGGTTGTGCTGTTGCAGACATTCTAAAGTATTGACAAGTTGTTGTCGACAGTATTCCTTTGTTTTTTTATGTATTATAACAGACCTGTTGGGAGGGGGGGCGGTTTGCACTTTTTGGCCGATTTTATCTATTGCCATCTTCACTCCTCTCGTTTCGTAAAATCTTGGCTACTTGCGGAAACGTCAGACGCTTGAATTCAGGGACGATATTAGCTGTAAATCGTGTGGGGCTTCGACGCGTGTTCCCCGCACTTTGTTCACTGTTATTATTTTTATTACCATATAAAATTAAAAATTACTTCCATTTTACTGTTATTTTTAATTTTATAATATGGTAATAAAAATAATAAGAGTGAACAGGAAGTTGATTGTGTATCTCACAACTTGGTGAAAATTATAAAAGTGAGCAAAGAGTGAGAGCAAGATGTTCCCCATTTACATCCTTGAATTTTTCACACTCGAATTTGTGGTCATGTTTAGCATCAAATGAAAGATCTCGTTAAGCTGATTACAAATATGTCGGTGCCAAAGTGTACCTCCCGTTCCCGAAAAAATGGGCCCTAAAGGTCAGCAGATGGCACCATTAATCCTTAAAAAATGTGTAACAAAAGATTTTTCTCGGGAACGGGAAGGAGGTACACTTTGGCACCGACATATTTGTAATTAGCTTAACGAAATCTTTCATTTGATACTAAACATAATCACAAATTCGAGTGTGAAAAAGTTGGGGAACATTTATGGGCATTTTTGCGGTCACTCTTTACTACAATACTTATAATTTCATTGGTCAACATGTAGTGAATTTGCTCACTTTTGTAATTTTTACTCAAGTTATTTGATACACAATCGACCTCCAGAGCGTGGGGAACACGCGTCGGAGCCCCACACGATTTACAGTTAATATCGTCCCTGAACTAAAACGTCTGACGTTTCCGCGAATAGCCAGGATTTTACGAAAGGAGAGGAGTGAAAAAAGCAAATAGATAAAATCGGCCGAAAAGTGCAAACCGGCAGTAGGCTTGTATTATAATATCATCGAAGTATGACGATACACCTTGTAATCCGGATAGAACTTAGTCAATGATTCTGTTGAATTCATTTGGAGCGGTTTTTATTCCGAAAAATAAGCGATTCATTTTGTACCCTCCCCTATGAGTAGAGATTGACTGACTACTTGGGTAGATCGATAATCGATACTACGCATGCGCGAAGCACACTCTCTCGGTCCATTCATACACTACATCCGGTGATAAAAAAGTAGCGTAGCCTTTAATTTTCTTTCTCTATACACAAACTCGCGCGCGAGACAAACTTGGCCGAAAGCCGTTCCTAAACTCGCTGTCATAAAATAACAACCACTGCCGTCGCTAATGATCGCTCTTCTTTCTTCAATATCGATTTTCCGTGGTCACCCGGTTAAAACCCGGCCAACACCAACGAAAAGGAGCGCAAGGGCGCAGCGGCGCAACAATATAACTGCAATTTCTAAGTATCAATATAATCCGAGAGAGAGAGAATAAAAATTTTAACTTAATTATAATAAATTTATAATTTAATAATTAATCAACAATGAAATATGATAATGCTAAAATACATATAATATAATGAACAAATAAAAGATATGTGAAGAAACCTTCTAGGTAAAACCTTCATATATATTAAATTTTTTACTTATTAACTGAGAAAAAATTGTATGTATTATGTGATATATTATACATTTACATATAACCTAGAAATATTTATTTATAAAAAAAAGATTTAATTAGATGATATATAGCAACAAATATATCAACCTGTCATTAATTTCAGTAATTTTTCCATGCTTGCAGGAGTTGACAACTTGCAGATTAGCGAAGGAGAACATTATCTATTCTGGTACAAGAAGCTATGAAGTGTGTGACAAGAGGAACATAGAAAACAAAATAATGAAAAATAATTTAAAAAAAGATAATACAAAGAGGAGCGAATATTCCGTAAGAGAAAAACATGATTGTATGAATAATAGAGAAAGAGTGAGGAGGGAGCGAAGAAAAAAAAATGAATGGGTGAATGAAGAAGTGAATGAGTGAATCAACGAATGAGTCTTGTTACACGGTAATCTGAAAAACTGATTTAGTAACACCAATAGTTTACATCAGTTTACGTTTACATTAGTAGCATAAAACCAATGTAATAATTTCCGATATTTTAATTACTAATGTTACGTGTTGTATATACACTTATAACATAGTTGTTTATACCATTTAACATCAATAGTTAAAATATCAAAAATTATTATAAAAATTACATCAATTTTATGCTATTCCTGTAAACATAGACTGACGTGGACTACCTTGGCTTAAATAGCTAAGTCTGAAAGCAGATCTTGCTAAATATCTGCTACAAATTTTATCGAAATAACAGTTACAAATTTGATATATCACATTCTGTCAGCAAAAAATCAAACAGAAACATATAATAGAACCTGTTAATATAACCAGATAGCAGATTGGTAGCAGAAATCGAGCAGAGCCTGCTAACATAACTGACGGCAGATTGGCAGCAGAAACCGAGAAGAATATGTGCTGTCACAGAATAATTATAGGACTGCCGCTAGGTGATGTCCATAAAAGAAAAAGTATTTTTACGGGGATGGTCCTCTCAGGGAAAATCATCAAGGAGTACTGCTAGCGGCACTCAGACTGAGTCCATTGTGCCTCCCCATTGCTTCATAATAAAACCAAGGCATACGCGAGATAAGGATGGGGAATCAAACCCGAAATCCCAGCTGATTGCAAGCTGGCCGCTTTCGCACTGAACTAAGCATCATCCTGTGATTTCCATCTCTCGCATGTAAAATTTATCAGGCTCTCTGTATAGCCAAAGTATATATAATCTATAAGTCTATATATATAAGAAGTTCGGACAGATCATAATTATTTGTGTACTGCTTATACGTGCACTTAGTGCAAGATGTGATTGTGTCTTTGCACCAAGCAAGATAACGAGCATAGTACATAGTATTAGCATATTTAGAAACTGGTACGAAGTAGAGACCCTCTAAAGAGAAACTTAACAACTCGTTACGTGACTACTAGTCGACTCTCATTGGCTGGAGTATGAATATCAAATCTGAAGCTAATGATCTGTTGGTTATATGCGGAAAGATAATTATTATAATATTATTTTTTAATATTTATTGTTGGTAAGTAAATTTATCTTATCCAATCAAAATTCTAAGAAAAATATAATTAAATAAATAAATAGATTGGAATATAAATAATAATAATATAATATAACAAATATAATATATAATTTATATAATACACACACATAACATAGTTATATATTACATATATTATATAATATATATATAATAAATATATTTAATTACACATATAATTAATTGCTTCATGGGCGTACAGATTTGGCTTTTATATTTCAGCCAATTAGAATGTACTAACAATCAACTGGCAAGTCTCTCTTTAGAGGGTCTCTAGGACAGACAACAAGCGCTACTTATATATATGCATATACATATATTCTTCATTAAAAAGTAAATTTTATATATATATATAACTTACTTTGTAATGAAGAATATATTAATTTTTTTATTAATAATATAGTCTAAAATTATTCCTTCAAAATAAGAAATAGAAAAAAGAATAGAAGCATTATTTGTAAAGGTTTTTCAATACCAATAACTTCACGATTTAAATAGCTATAAAATAGCAAAGTCTACTTGATTTCTGCCACCAATCTACCATCAGGTTATGTTAGCCGACTCTGCTTGGTTTCTGCCACCAATCTGCCACCAATCTGGTATAGTATGTCAGCAAGCTTTGTTGACAGATCCTGAACTTATTCCAGACACATATTGTTGTGGATCTGCAGTGAGAATTTGATCGAATTTGCTGCTAATTTACCAGAAAACTGCTAACATTTTACTATCTGAGGGTCTAGTGTAGGATTGGGAAGTAATGCTTTACCATTACCATTACCATTGCCATTACCATTACTTTTTTATGGTAATGATTTGGTAAAAACGTTACATTTTTTCATAATAATAACGCCAGGTTTGGAAAAGTCACTTTTGAAAAGTAACTCTTTACTCGTTATTCGTTAAAAAAAGTAACGGGTTACTTTTACTCGATACGTAAAGAGTAAAGTTACGAGTAACTTTTTTCAATGAGTATCGAGTAAAAATAACGAGTCACTTTTCAAAAGTGCAACCTAACCTGGCGTTACCTTTACCATTATGAAAAAATATGACGTCATTAGTCACATTAGTCAAGTTATTATTATAAAAAAGTCACGACGGTAATGCATTACTTCCTAACCATGGCCGGCAACTTATATATGGAGTATGTGGAGAGCTCCGCACTTGGATTAATTTGAGTGTGAAAATTCCACACTCGGAATTTGGTCAATTTGTTTCAAAATTATTCATGAATTGCGACGAGAGCTATCGATATGCCATGGACTGTAACATTATATGGTAGAGGGCTGTTTACGTTTCTCAACAAATTAAAGCCCTATTTTGTAAATATTTGTTACAATTTTTCTGGCTACCTTTCCCCCTTCCCACCTTACCGATAGCAGAACTCCACACTCGGAATTCTGTTAAGTTACCGGCCCTGTTTCCAACCATATACTGATGTTACTAAATCCAATTAACAATGACATGTAAACATAACACAGGCCCACAAAAAAAAAAAGTGTTTGGTACTGGGATGCGGACCCACATATCCCTATGTATTTTTCGACGCTGAATCCGAATCCGTAGTCAAAATTAGGGGTCAACGTGCAAATATTCGAGTAAATCGCAAAAAACCCCATTTTTCATGGTTTTTT
>NJRP01001463.1:7185-17667 GCA_003063835.1 Aphaenogaster floridana
AATTTCATATGTAGGAATGAAATACATTATTAACATCTTAGCAAAATATTATGGCAATGCTGTCATTTTTGAAAGTCTGACATACATCTTTAAATTAATTGGATCCCCGTTAAAAAATTTTTAATATAAAAACGTAAACTACATAGTTATATATAAAATATGTCCATATATGTTTTCCTTCTCCTGTATAATCTCTATTCGTATATATAAAATAAATAATAAGAATTTAAAAATAATGAAAATGATAATTTCTGCGTTGTTTTTTAAAATAAAAGTAAAGTTTGAGGAAATGAGAAAAAATTGATTATATATAATCATATATAAATGTATAGAAAAGTTATATATGATTATATATAGAATATTGTATAATCTAATTGCAATTTTACTTTTTGTAATAAAAAACAATGCAAAAATAATTTTTCTGATTATTTTCAATTATTCTTATTATTTTTCCTTTATATACAGATATACAGATTATACCAGAGAAAAAAACATATGTATGGACATATTTTATATATAATTATATATATTTATAAATATTTTTATATGAAAAATTTTTTACCGTGGAGAATGTAATTTTATAATTCAATTCTCAATGCTTATTTATATATATCAAAGTACATATACTTTCGCAAATTTATATACAATATTCACAGAAATTCAATCCGTTACAATTTGAAGATTATTAATGCTTCGATATTGTATATTAAGGAAAAAATTAAGTTAATTAAGGAAAAATCAATTACAAATTGACTTTATCATTAAAAAATATGCGAGAAATGCAATTACATATAACTTGCAAAGTATACAGTATAACAGGTCTTTAGAACAATAAAAACAATCGAATGTAATATCCAATATAGATGCATACAGTTAATTATTACTTTACGTATATGTATTACATATTATTTTGTATGTTTATCACTTGATATCAATGATGAAATAAGACTTTAGGAAAGGATATCAATTATATACCATGTAAAAAAGTTATATTTGTTCTTATTACACACGATAAAATTTGATAATTATGTCCTAACATTAACCATCTCACATATTTTCTTTTAATTTTTTTTATTTCAACACGTGCTTCTCAAAAGACCACTTGCATGTAAAGTGATAGAGTTTAGGCGATATTTTGTATGCACTATCAAACACAACAAAGAGATATAATCTTTTTAATGTACATCATATATCTTGATAATATTAAATATTTGGCATCCATCAGCAAATAATTATTTGACATCAAATATTGGAGACTTATTAAATACTTACATGTACATACAGCATCTATATTTACAAAATCGGTATATAACGTATATAATATTATTTAACATGTATATTTAACTGAAACTATTTGTATGATAAAAATCGGTAGAGCTATATCTATATGTATTGTGCAAATTACATTGCCATTAAATTATATATGACATTAAAGACGATTTCGTATGCTATAAAATATCAATGCTGTTCGTAAAATATATTCATGTATAATCAATGTACAAATTTACAAGTAAAAAAAGAATATAAAGCGAAAAGTTATCAAAAGACCAAACTTATCTCCATTATCTATTTATATCTTAATAAAGTTTACATTATATATACATATAACGTTACGAAATACAGATAACGTAATATTTCTTATATATTATATACATTGACATTCTCTGTACATGTGTGTATTTAAAGCATACTTCAATTGTAATATAATTGTAATATAAAAAATTTTAATTAATTTATACATTTAATTAATTAATACATAATTTCGTTTATTACTAAATTAAATATATAGATCTCAATGTATTTTATTTAAAAAATTAAAAACAATGCATTCAAAAATTACAACGAAATTCTGTATAAATTTTCATAATTGTTTAATGAATAGTTTACAACAGTATATAGTATATGCAATTGGTACAAAGTTTAATATTGCACTTCAGACAAGATATCATTTTGTATATATATAAATCCATTTTTAACATTCTATTTATATCGACAAAAATGATTAATATTAAAGTTTTTACAAAAATTGAACTTGGAACATATGTTTTTATATTAAATATTTTAAACTGCATTATAGGATGAATATATTATCATTAATCATGGCACATCTTTGGAGTAAAATAATGTAAATGTCAAAAAAAGGATAATAATGCGTCTAGTTCGTTACCACTCGTGATGCATTATGCTCTTACATCACGGAATATTAGTACTATTTTTTTAAATTTACAATCATATAATACAGTTATATATAGTACAAGTTATAGAATAGATTCATCAGGACTGCTTCCATGGAAGAAAGAACTTTGCTACTATCATATTTCAGCATATAGAATATTATACTATAATACACAAAATGTACACGAGTTGTAGCGCTCTGCTCAGAATACATTCTCACAACCACTTTAACATATGTCTGTTGCACAGGTAATATCCATGATATCTATATATATCTTCCACAGTGATATTATTATCTTTCTTCAAGTAACAAATTGAAATAGATTTTCTTGTAAGCACCAATTTAGAATCTACAGATTCTTTATAAAGTTATAATATACTATCAGTATAATCTGACAATTTTACTTTTCTTATTGGGTATAATTTTTCTAGAATACCTCTTGTATATATAAGTCAATTAAAGTTGACTATTCGCACGTCTAGATCACAATGCAAAAATATCAGTTGTAATGCCGTAGCCTTATGGCCGCTGGAAATTCTGTCTTGCTGGAATTTCTGTCTAATAATTATAATTTAAGTCTAAATCTCAAGGCTATTGTTATAATTCATCGTCGATATGTTTAGCTATATGCGATTTTGGTTTAGCTTCCTTAACTTTATCTTTACTCATATACTTTTCCTCATCATACTTTACTTTATTGGGTTCTGTAGTACTATATAGCGTATCTGTAATTTGTGATTTCTTTTGAAATACTTTCTCTTTGTTGATCCACATAGGATTTTTAAACTCTTCCAATAAATCAGTGGATATAATTTTAGTTTCAACTGAATCTTTCTGATTAAATAATTTTGCTTTTAAATCAGTCTCATGATTATGCTGTATGTCACTAATGTCTTTTTGTAATTCTTGTAATAAAGTATGTCTTCTATTGGGAGAAGCTGTTTTTGTATTGGAAGTGTCCGTAGCCACAGATATATCAGAAACATGAATCTTATTAGTATCACTCGATGCAGAGTTTACAGAAGATTTTTCTGTTTCTTTATTTTTGGTTGCTTCTTTGAGTTTTGCATCTCCTACCTTTGTCATTCGCAGAAAGTCTGTTTCTTTCTGGAAAGTACTTTGAACTTTATTCTTTCTATTTTCACTACTTTCGCTTTGATTTTGAGAAGAGTGCAAAGTAATTTCGCCGGATTTGACGGCAGTCTTATCTTTCTTACTTTCTGTCGCAAGATTTTTCGATTCGTCGCTTATATCTTTATACTTTTGTAAGATATTTTGCTCAGAATATTTCACAGCTTTTTCTATTTCTGTTAATATGAAATATTCAAAATCCTCTAACTTTTCAGCATTCGATTCTTTAGTCTTCTTCAAGATTTTAACGTTCTTACTTTCCAGTTCTAATTTATTTCCATTACTGTCACTAATAAATTCCGCGACTGCCAAATTGTTCTCTCTAGTTTTTCCAAGTAAATGCTCTCCTTTATCTATATTTTTTAAATTCTTTTGCAAATCAGCAATCAGTATGTCGTAATATGAGCTATCTTCTACTCCCGATTTTTCCAAGTGCCTTTGTACACCATCAATTAATATTTCTTGATATGTAGTATGAACCTCTGCATGAATACGATCCAAAAGGGCGACATGTTGATTAATGATCTCATCTTCTTCATCAAACAAATCAGTTAATAAGTGACGTAAGAATGAATAATTTTCAACCTGCACGATGCCCGATTCCGAGATTTTTAGCAACTGTTCCATTTCGGGTCTCACAGATTTCATACTCTTCAATTTTGTAGCTATGGTTTTTAAATTCAGTACCATAGTGTCCATATTAGTGAGTAAATATTGTTTCAATAGCTTTTGCTTGTTTGGTTCGAGTAACTGTCCCATTTTTTTAATAGATGAATTTGGCGCGACCACTAGCAGTTCACTTAAGAACCATCGGACTTTGTATGATAATGATGTTTTAGTAAGCACGCCACGCGCCTTATTTATCCAATTGTAATAGCTTTCCAAAATAAAACTTCTGATTCTTATACCTTTGTTCTGTTTAGTGTTGATAAATATTTGATTGACGAATACTTCTTTCAACTGATGCCACAAAATCTCTATCGGTGTAGAGACTGGTCTTAAGACGATAATTGTAGCTTCGGATGCGGCAGTAATTCTGACTTCACCACCAAGCGAATCTTTGATAATTTCTGCATGAAAATAGTGAAAGTCAATAGCGTCCTCCTGATTCTCTTGTGATTCAATTATAGGAATCATCATATCTAAATTGGACGCAATAGTTGTCGTCTATAAATATACAGAATTTTTATGTTTATTTTTGTTTATAAAGTAATAAATATAAAATGTAGAATGAAATATAATTCTTGTGTAAAACTTTAAACAGAAAAAATCAGCAAACCTGTGGAGTCACGTGTCGACTGAGAAATGATTTTAATGATCCTTTTAAACGTTCGAACAGTGATAAGTCAGTAGGTGCTTTAAGCTGAATTTCTTCTTTTGAAGAATATATCCCTGTAATCACATGTGTACATAATAAAAGAAATGTTATATAGATATATTAATATTAATCCAAGATAATCAAGACAAACTGTATGCTAATTTTTAACTACAAATTCCTTAAAAATTTTTTATTTAATTTTCCTTTTGCAAAAATATTAGGATACCGATAGTTTTTTATTATAAATAATAAATTGAAAATAAAGATTTGTTTGAAGATTAAATCCCGAAGCGAGTATAAAAATGTTTAATTTGTAAACAACATCGAGTAGATTTTACTTCAAGAAAATCTTGAAACTCTTCATTATTAAATTAAAATATTTATTAGAAATAAAAAAATTATGAAAAGAATAGAGAAAATGTAATTAAATTTTCAAAAAAAGAGAAATTCAAATTAGTAAAAAAGTTCATAGCTGAAAAAAGAAATACTTGAACATCCCATATACAAGTTGTTTCAAAACTACTGGATATTTTTTTAAAGTTTTCAAATCAGTAGTCAATTCAGAAACAATTTTTCCTTAGCGAAAATATCGAGAAGATTACCATTTATCGCACTTTTTAAATATTTGATTTAAAGATGTATGTCAGCATTGCCATAATATTTTGCTAAGATGTTTAATAATGTATTTCGTTCCTACATATGAAATTTGAAGTCAATTTACCGTATCGTTTTCAAGAAAATTATTATTCTAACTGTTTGTAAGACGTCTATATTACGTCTTACAGACGTTATAATAACAATTTTCTTGAAAACGATATGGTAAATTGACTTTAAATTTCATATGTAGGAACGAAATACATTATTAAACATCTTAGCAAAATATTATGGCAATGCTGTTATCTTTTAAAGTCTGACGTAAGACGTCTATATTACGTCTTACAGACGTTATAATAATAATTTTCTTGAAAACGATACAGTAAATTGACTTCTAATTTCATATGTAGGAATGAAATACATTATTAACATCTTAGCAAAATATTATGGCAATGCTGTTATTTTTGAAAGTCTGACATACATCTTTAAATATTGATTGTATACATTTATAATGCAATCAATTAACCAACTTTTAAATTAAAGGTCGTTCAGATTCATTTAACATTAAAGTATACGATTTTGTCTTTTGAAGAAGCTTAATTCATCAAAAATTTATCTCTTTAAATTTTAAAATAAAAATAAAATCAAGTAAAACGGAAATAGAGAACTAATCTCATTTTTTAAATATTCTCTGATTTTGATACTCCCAAAATATAAAAGTTTAATGCTTATTTTTTTTTTATTTAAGTATATTTTATAAAATTTCTATAAACAACTATAAATTTTATAAACACACACAGATACATTTTAAGACCAGAGAACAAATTTATTTTTATAGCAAAGATACTAACTCAACAGAGATAAAAAATATTTTATATATTTTCAATCTTTAATTACTTAAAAACCATAAATATCTTAGAAGTGTCTAATCAATAGAGGTGTCTGTCAAAATATCTACAACAAGAAGCAGCAAGTTTCAACGACAAATTATTTAGAATTAACTTTTTCTTTACAAAAATATTGCGAGCGAAGTCATTATTTATCACAACTTTACTATTTTTAACCCTTATATGTATATGTCTGTGTATACAGGGTGTTTCGTTTTAAATGATACAGTCGATTTTCTTCGAAACTATCGATGATACAAAAAAATGTTTAAGATAAAAATTGAACGGTTTCGAGGGGGACATCTTATGATGGACACATGTTTTCTCTAGGTGGAGATGTTCCTAAGATTTTAAGCCGACCTTTATTTTTTTAAATGGAATCATATGATTTTCTTTATATAATGTAATTCCTCTAATTATTTGGCAAAAAAGTATTAAGGTAAAGATGTAAAAAAAATCAATAGTTTATGAGATATTTTATATTTCATGTCAAAATATGCCAGAATAAAATATAAAATATCTCCTAAACTATTGATTTTTTAATAGCTTTACCTTAATACTTTTTTTTATGCCAAATAACTAGAGAAATTATATTTTCTAAAGAAAATCATATGATTCCATTTAAAAAAACAAAGGTCACCTTAAAATCTCAGGAACACCTTCACCTAGAAAAAACATGTGTCCATCATAAGATGTTCCCCTCGAAATCGTTGAACTTTTATCTGAAACATTTTTTTGTATCATCGATAGTTTCAGAGAAAATCTACTATATCATTTAAAACGAAACACCCTGTATATACATACACATCTGCAAAGAAAACTCAAATTAAAATTCGTGAAACTAGTGAAATAAATTCTTCTCGAAATTAGATAAAGAATGTACCTTCGTTGTCCATTTTATTTTCTAAAATTTTTAATTTAAGAGAAAAACCCTTTTCTTTCAATCGTCTATAACTCGAAAGTGGTATTATGTTTGCTAAAGAAAAATTGATGCCAAATAGATGAAAGAAGTTGTCGTTAAAAAGTAATGTGCAAAAAATAGAACAACTTGTATATATTTTGGTGTATGACATATTTAAATCCTTATAATTACCAAGTGTGACTGTGAGCTCGCCATTTGCCGCGTTAATAGCCTTCATCAGTTCAGCTGCCTCTGTGAAAAAGAGGAACACGACGGGTATTGTAACATCATCCACTTCTTTTCCATCGCCTGACATTGCAAACATGGGCGAAGTTGCTGCACTCGAACCCGCAACATTATCCAATACTATTCCGGCGAGAGCACCAGCTTGTTGAATTCTCCGCGCCTAGAGTTAAATATAAGAATATGAAGTTAAAGTCTGAAAGGCTGGCTTGGAAAAATGTTTTGCAGCGACATATACCTTCTCTATAAACATGCAATTTCCACGATCCATGATAACTATCTTGCCCGCCAATCTATCCGCATTCAGCAGATCTGTGCAAGCTGCAGGTGGATATGTAAATACCACTTTTCCAGTGATCTTATCAAAATTCTGTAATTCAGGTCCAAACTGAGCTGGACCCGCTAGCAATGTAATTTTCTCTGGTGGATCCGTATTAGGTTTCATGAATGTTACTGTTTGTGGTTTAGTTTCTGGTTGTACTTGCATCTTGGTGAGTTCGACCATTTCTTGCATGAACAATAGTCCTTCCTCTGAATCTTGCGGTGTCTTTGCCTATTTAAAGATGAGAGATTATAATTTATCATACATAAAAAATAATAAGATATTAAACATTTAACAAACACAATTCACAATATTTAATATAACGAATAAATTACATTAGAAAATGTGTGCAAAAGTTGAACCCGTCCATCCGCTAGTGTTAGAGTTGTTATTCCCATATCACTCAACATTTTCAGATGTTCCAAATTATTCGCCTGTAGAAAAAGATTGGGTTTTTAAATGGATTTTTCTAAAAAAATAAATATGGCGTGAATATACCTGAAATTGTGATGCGCTTAATCTTCGTTTAATCGACCGCCTCGGGCAAACATCCTCGACCATATTTCTTAAAGGTTGCCTCACCGATGCCGGAAATAAGTGTAAACTATTTGGGCAAGTACGGTCAAATTCATCCACATATACGATATCACGTTCAAAATCCTGCTTAAGAACGTACAATGTCTATCACTGCCAAATCAATTGCATACTATACTAATTGCACAGTACACTCACAGATGAAATATTTGTCCTTATGGAAGCGAGTGTGAGCGGCAATAAATGACCTTCAGTAGTAAAAATAAATTCGTCCAAGTCTAAAACCAATTCGCCTGGCTCCGCGAATAATAAAAATAAGTATTTAAATGTCTCAGACAATACAAAGCTGTCCATTGTGTCATCATGTTTGTTAGTTCTAACATCTGATACAGCTGCATAACCGCATGGCACTCTCGCATACGTTTGCAGACTTTTGAGTACTTTACGTCCGACTCCTAAATAATAATGATCACCTGTGGCTCGATACAAGAAATAGGTGGATTCTAAAAATTCTGGTCTAAGTGGATGATGTCCCCAATGCACCTATTTTTGGATATTATTTAGATTATATATGCACAAGATAATATAAAATATAACGAATGATTTTTGTGTATTTTATAATTATTGGATGTGTGTAATGTGTAATATATACCTGAAAATCGGTAGTGAATGCTTCTGGTATAAAATTATGTCTCTGCATGACTTGGTACAGCATTTCATGTGTTTCTACGGCAGGTTTTATATCACCTTTCAGAACCTACAAAATGTAAGAAATGAGTAATTTCCTGTTTTAAATTAAAAGCGAAATTAATGATATACCTGCAGACCTGGCCAAAAGGCCAATAAAGCATCCATGAAATTCTTGGAATTAGTATTCGGTCTATGCATATGTACGTCCAACAACATAGGTCCTTGACTAACATATTTCATTACGGCTTGGTAATGCTTGTTAAAACGACCCAAGTATTTCTCATCACCTGTATATAATACAAAACATATAGATGCCTTACATGTACACACGCACACGTGCATACACGTAAATCGTAAAATGTTTATTTTTAATTAAATATTTATTTTTTCATGACCTAAGTTTAATATTTTTATGCACAGAATAATAAGATGAATAAAAAAAATATGCAATTTTCAATGTAAAATTTCTATTTAAAATATATACATACTAGATATACATACTACATACATCACAAACGCTTCGCGCGCGCTATTTGGCTTTTTATTTTTCTACTTTTTACTACCACTATTAACCATAGACTTGTTATTAACCCCTCGATACACAACTGTCAAAATATGCGATGACAGCCGCTCACGAAGTAAGCGCAACGAGAGAACCAATTGGAAAGAGGAAAAGAGTCAATAATAAATTTCGAGACTTTCGAGAAGACTTCGAGAGATGCGAGTATCGATTTAACATGCCTTTCTTTAGATAGGAGATATATATATATATATATATAATTAAAAATAATACAATAAAAATCAGTTTTCTATTTTAAAAAAAAAACATTAATTATAGGCGATTTTTGGCGATCGTTTGGTATGGTTTGGTAAGTACATATACCAAAGTTGCTATCGGTGGTTACTATTGGTGCTGGTACAGTTTGGTACACTTTGGTTGCTTATACCAGAGTCACGCCAAAAATCGCCTAATGTTGACGTTGTCATCTCTCAACACATGCTATAAAACGATGTGTACTTGTTCTACACATCATATTTTCCTTATAAAAAAGTAACTTTTCTTTTTAATGTTCGTTTTTTATATATTTGAGAGTTTATTCGGTAGTTTAACTAGACATTAGTATGTGTGTGTACGTATATCAGTGTTGGGTAGTAACTAGTTAAAAAGTTAAAAGTTAAATAATAAACTACAGATAACGTTTTCTCTTCGCCAGTAAATAAATAACCAAAGTAAATTATAAACTGGCCAAATTTATTAAAGATCTTTTACAACGATTCGACATGGGTTTTGGTCCTTATCTCGGCCCTTATCAAGTAGAACGCGGTTTCGATCATGGGTTTTGGTCATTAATGCTAACAAGCATCTATAAGATCCCCTTCCCCGAAAAAAACTGTAAAAAAATTATTGCGAAAAATAACACCTCAACCAGAATTCGAACCTGGATCTCCCTACAATCCGTGCGGGCGTCCTACTAATTCGACCATCGAGGCATGTGGTGATATTTCTCGCAACAACAAATATATATTAAATGAACATTTTGAGATGATACACCATTATTTATGTCCAAGGTGTATAATAAACTGCAGATAACGTCTTCTCTTCGCCAGTAAATAAATAACCAAATGGGGGATCTTATAGATGCTTGTTAGCATTAATGACTAAAACCCATGATCGAAACATCATTC
>NJRP01001465.1:12832-28251 GCA_003063835.1 Aphaenogaster floridana
CTCCATGCATATGACTCCCCCTCCTCTCTCTCTCTCTCTCTCTCTCTCTCTCTCTCCCCCTCTCTCTTACTTTTTCCTGGAGTGGATACGTTTTTAAACTAGCGCATGCTGTTTATAATTTATGATGGAGACGTTATAGCTCAATCGTGATAATAATGTGACATGACAATAAGAAATCATTTTGCCATGCTGCTCAAATGATGAGACCAATTTTGATCCTGTGATCTCTTTTAATAAATCTATAAAAATATTTTTGCATTACGTGCATCACGCGAGGCAAAATTTACCGTAGATTCGTATTCGGGAACCTCGCGGGTTGATTCGCGAACAAGAACCGCCCAGATAAGTAATCGGGAAATTGCGAGTGCGTCATTGTTATCCATGTCGCATGAGTCAAATACGCGGGCATGGTAAAAGACGCTTGAGATTAGCCATTCCATTCCACAATGAAGTCAGTCGAATATGGGTAATTATGTGCTGACTATATCGTGTCCTTTTTCAAAATTAGTAACTAGCTAGCTTCGCGACAAAAGCGAAGAAAGTTGCGTGCTTTGCCTTCATAGGATTTTATACTATTCGTTATTCATTGTTGCGTAAAGAAAGAAATATATGAATAACGAGAATAATAATAACGATGCATAAATGAATTTGTTCTGAACATCTGCATACAAGTCCAATTGATAAGAATAAACCACATACATATATACAATTTTGTTCTTCTGACATCGTAACCTAATTTGACTTCAATGAGAGATATCAGAAGTTGTGAAAGATAAATTTGCTGAAAATTACGTCAAGTTTCATGTTGCTATCGATGCTTCATATTTTATTGACGAGTTAAATGTTAAAAAGTGTAAATGAAAGTCATAAATGCCTAACAAATGAAGTTGCGCGCATATTGGGTCATGTTTGGGGCCATGCTTCCTGTTTAAATTTTCGCACATCACTGGTTTGTTCTTTATCACTGCATTGGACTACATTAAACTTTCTTTCTCACTTTCGCCAAACTTCAGACATATATCTATTTCATTTTAAGTACAACCAGTGTACACCAATAAAGAACAGACCTCATGACTGTTGGTTATTCGAAAAATATTGTATTATTAATTATTATGCGTTACTTATTAACCAGTCAAAAGTTGATATGTATGATAAGACTAAGAAATATCACTTCTAGTTGTTTTGAGACAGCATTGCAATTTCTCGAATACCAACAGTCATGATACGTGAATATTTAGATTGGAAGCACGCGCCCCGAATACGCTTCGATACGCGTGCAAATTTATGTGCTAAGGCATTTACGATCCTCTGTGTACTTCATAGTTTCAGGAAGTAGTGGGAAAGAAAGGAAAAGATTTAATTTATCTTTCCGCGCCACTCACTTTTGTTCGTCTCGGCCTTGCTGTGGCATTGCCTCTTTCCTCATTGTGACGGAGGAGTTTGCCAGCTCGGTACTTATAACTGATGACGACGTAGCTGTGACGTGGCTAAGAATAATGTTAAAGCCATTGTCTCGTAAATCTCAACAATTATTTACGCGAAGATGACGATTACGAAGCTTCCTAGCTTCGTCAAGGAAGACTAACTTCAACAATAATCTTGAAACGTAACTCTCGATCGCGCGAAGAACGCAAAGAAAACCAAAAACTAGAATAAACAGGGATAGAAGGATAAAAGGGCGCGTAAAGGGGACGTCGCGCGGAGAATGCTGCGCGAATTATTAATTAAATGTCATTTAACTCTCTCCACTTGCGCGGTGTCGTCCTACCCGTTTGACGTCATATCGACCGTGGTATTGCAGCTGTCAAAATTTCACGTGTCGCATCCGTGTTGTCGGTCGAGTTCGGCGAAGAGCGCGAAGTGGGGTTAAAGCCCGATTAAGTTGGCTCGCGGTCGAAAGTGGAGGGAGAAATTACTTTTCAACGGATTGTGCAAAACGCTCGCACTGTTTACTCGCATCTACTCGCGAATACCAAGCGCTGCGCAATAATTTCAAGTAAACAAAGTAAACATCTTCTGTATGTAATGTTTATGATCTTTCGCGTAATGCTTATCAGTTCTTTCTATAACGTTAATAAACTTTCTTTCGAGATATCGTTGAATCCTATCCGTTCGAGGGAAGCGAAAGAGAAATAAAGCGGTACGCTTTGTTGAAGCTGAAGGCCCCCGCACAATCAAAAATATAAGGAACAAGGAACAGATATTAGCGATTGGGATGAGGAAGAAAGAAGATTCTTCCTTCTTCCTTCTTCCACATCCCAATCGCTAATATCTGTTCCTTGTTCCTTATATTTTTGATTGTGCGGGGGCCTTCAGCTTCAACAAAGCGTACCGCTTTATTTCTCACAAGGAACAGATATTAGCGATTGTGAGATGAGGAAGAAAGAAGAAAGAAGATTCTTCCTTCTTCCTTCTTCCACATCCCAATCGCTAATATCTGTTCCTTATATTTTTGATTGTGCGGAGGCCTTAACATCGCGAGGAGGCGAGCAAGTCATTCGGGGATGGCGTGTTCGGCGATCAGTTTGCTCCGCGATGTTTGACGTAGGAGATATCGTTTCCGTGGCGGCGCCACGGAATTACGCGAACGCGAGGCACGGCGGGCGAGATTGGAATTAAACGTCGAGTAATCGCCGTGTATTAAAACTCGTTGTCGTGCCACCTGTCCCGGTCTTCCCCCGCCGCGCGCGGCGTAGGAGTGTGCATTGGAAACACCTTACGCGAAGGTTTGATCGGCGGGTCTCGTAGTACTAGAAAGCTCCGCACGGGGGCGCGGCGAGCGCCCGTGTGCCCTCTGCCTCCTCTCGCCTTCCCCTCCGCCCCTCTCTTATCTACTCGTTTTCCTCGCATTATCGCCTCACTTCAGTGCCGTCCGCTGACTACTCCGGCGTTTTTGCCCGCAGCTGCCGCGATCCCTCGGTGCCTCCCTTTTCCAAACGGTTTCAGCTCTGCCCTCGCACGCATTTTGTGTGACGATTTTTGTTGTGAGAATACGAGAGAACTGCTCGGGTGATAAATAATTTCTCTCGCGCAATTAAAGATTGACGAGGACACGTTACAATGTGTTCCTTGGGTTTGATATTTGTTAACTGGATTTTTGATATTTGTTACAACTGGAAGTTTGATATTTGTTATAATTGGATTTTTCATGACGGGTAGTTTAAAAACAGCATTTTCCTACGCACATACGTATTTTATTTCTTATATTGATATTTTATCTTAAATGGTGAACTTTGACAGTTCTTAGTTGAAACATTTTATTTATGACAAAGTACGGTCATAAGTCAAGTCTTTGAACATTCTGATTAAGTGAACACGCGATTACGCATGAACACGATAGCTAAATTTTATGCAAATGCCACTTGGGGCTTATCAGAACTCAATAAAAAATTTTCTGTTTGATATCTGATGCAATTAGAGCTAATGTTACTCGCGGACCCTCGGAAAAAAATATTTACGTCTTTCGCATTTTTTAAATTGTGATGTGAGATAATTTTGCGTTATATAGGCTCGCGAGATGCAAGAGATTATCATTCCGAGATAAATTTAGTTCTTTAACACATCCGTATATTTATCTTGAGATGTAACTTTCATTCTTAGATGAAACTTACATCCTAAACTTGTGCAATGATTTTCGAGCAATTAGTGAAACGCAAAACTTTTTCATTTACGAAGATCTGTACTACATATCTATTGTTGCATAAATACTATTTGTTATTTGCGACAGGTATCACGAATTTGAATGCTTGACTGACGAAAATTTACGAGAACTTTCAGCGCCAAATTTCTCTCTTCCCTTTCAGATTGGTTACCATTCATTTTATCTTCTAAAGATACTAGGCGTGGCGAATTATGCATTTTGATTTGGCATACTTATAATTCACCCAGTTATTCGATATCGATAGAAACTCGTTAGACATTCGAACGTACGCTTTCAATTACTATTTCGGTACGGATCTATATGCGTTCTAATAACTTTTTCTCGATCGAGACGATTGACCCAATTTTTAACCTGCGACCCCTTATAATCGATGGAAGAGGTACCATTTGATTCAAATAAAGATACTTTTTATCCGAGAACTGCTTTAAGCGTCGAATTTTAATGAGATTAAATCTTGAAAAGTAGGCTATTTGCCCTTTTCGCAAATCTTTCTCCATTCCTGTTAATAATTCTATTTATAAATAGTTACCTTGGTGAAAAAAAAATCTCATGACATCTCATATTTTTAAGAATTTGTCATGGTTTAAGTTTATGAAGATTTCAGAAGAAATATCTTAAACTTTTTCAGATTTTATAAGCTTTCTTCAGAAATTATTGGGAACATAAAAATTCTATGCGACACTAGTGGTGGTCGCGTGAACTATCATTAATGGCCGCCACGAATATACATTTAATATTGTTTGTATGCGTGGTATTTCGTATAATAATTATAAGTATAAGAACTCGTGCATAAAGTGTTGTATTTACTCTGCAAAAAATGGAATTTTCACCTCAACACAGACAGTCGACTGTGAGAGGACGGTGTTGTGTCACTAATTGTGAATCAAGAAGAGACAAAAATGTTGATTTAAGTTTTCACAAAGTACCAAAGCAAAACAGTGGTACAATTTGAAGGATAAATATATTTGGGAATACGGAGCTTGTGAATAAACGTGCTGAATGGTTGAGGCAATTAAACATAAAAGCAAGAGCAATTAAGAGCAATTCATTTTATCAATACTTACAAAACTTTCTTCATCACTATTATTATTATTACTCAAAGAATTAATTAATAATGTTTCAGTAATCACATGAGGCTCTGATGTCAAGGCACTTGTTTGTAGGCATAAGGAATATAAATCTATTTTTTCTTGACTCTTTATAGTTACACCGCACATAATAATCATGCCGGAATTTATAACATTCTGGCCTTCGATCATATTCTTTCATGAAATCGTAGCTTTTGTGTAATCACAGAGTGTGTCTAGTCGTATCGACAACATCTTTTCGTTACAAAAGTCTCATTTTTATGATTTAATATACTTGTCACTGCTGCTGTTTGTACATTTGCGGCGGCCATATTTGTTTTGCTTCAGTAGTGCCACCCTTACCGCAGTGGATGTTTTCTTCGCCAATAGAATGAGAAATCTTAGAAATTTTAGAATATTTCAAAATTCACATACATGAAGAATTCTAGAAAAGATGTAGACTTTTTCAGCACTTCTGAAAAGTGCTCCAATTTGTATTAAAAAATCTGAGAAATTTTCTAAAAAGTTATAAAATTATACAGAAATTCTGAAAAATTCTGAAATTTATATAAAAATTCTGAAAAATTATATGAAGAATTCTAAGAAAAATGTTTACCAGGGTGATCATCATGTTTATTATAAGAACGGCCAAGTCTTTAATATTTAATTATATATATATATATATATTTCAACAATCTTGAATTACACAATACAGGGTTACTACACTGAGAAAAAAAAGCTGTTGCTTCAATTAAAGTGGTATCACGGGGTTCCAAAAACATAAGTAGTTCATTCAATTGTATTATTAATAGACCCAATATTTGGATTATTAAAACAATGATTGAATTATTGGTTTAAAAATGCAGACATTGGGTCTAATAATAATACAATTGAATGAACTACTTGTGTTTTTGGCACCCCGTGATACTTTAATTGAAGCAACAGTTTTTTTTTCTCAGTGTATTTCATTTAAAAATTGTGACCGTATATCGACGTATGAATTTAAAAGATAGATTCCAAATTAGGCACAACATCAATTTTAGAATTTAAGATCAGAATCTCTGGAGCCATGGGCGTCCGCAGGAGGGGGCAAGAGGGGGCATTCGCCCCCCCCCTGGAATCAGCAAAAAATTAAGCATTTGTTCTCCCTTTGAATAAAGGAAAGACAAAATTGTGCTAATCTTGTCGATCTTTGCCCTGATTCATAGAATTATAATTTCAAAAGGTGGATAAATTTCAAATTATAAGTATCTATTCTAATTCTGGAAGTAATATTTTGAATCATGCCCCCCTCCTGGAAAAAATCCTGCGGACGTCCTTGTCTGGAGCATCCTATATAAATAATACATAGAAAAACTTGTTATATATAGATAGGCACTATTGTATGTGTCTAAATCTGGCGAGAGTAATTTGTAGAAAAAGTATTATGCTTCCACATAATAAATTTGATCTATAAACTCGCTATCTTAATTTTTCATTAACTGTGCTCAAAAGATAAATACTGAGATTTAAATATATCCCTCCATCTCTCTGCACCTAATTAAAGTCTGAATCTGATTATGTGGGAATTCGTGTCACACATTCAAATATATTCTTATTTCATATATTCTCAATTAGACGAAAGCTAATAATAAAACAGATCGATGACCCAGCTAGCAATTCAAATATCTTACTTAATCTCGTCTAGAGACAGCCTGGAAAAGATTTACAGAATTGTTTTGTTCATATGTAAGCAAACTAGATTAGTCGATTTAGTTCAATGTTTCTTAAATTGTGTTGCACTGATTTCAAATCAAGTGACACAGATCCTGGCATTTTTAGACCGCATATTATCCTGGCCGTACATCCTCGTAAAAATATCTTCGCTCACGTAAAAGCTCACTCAAAATTCATCTTTACGCAGAATCTCCCAAATAGCCCCACGCTCCCGATAATCGTGTCGGAGTGTCAAAAAGTGGACTTGTCCCGCTTCGCGGTTCGCGGCATCAATTGGATTCAATTGGAGCCAATCGCTCGGGCCGCGGCGAGCGTTCCAAAACCGCCGCGCTCGAGAGCGCGCCGCATACGAAATCGACGAAATCGTGGGAAGCGGACCCGATCAAATTTTCGCCGAAGAAATTCACGCCGAAGGAGTTTGCAATCGGGAGAAAGCGCGGCTCTCCCCGCGGGACACCCCGTGTATGTACCAGCCGAGCGATGGCGAGCGGTTGAGGTTCCGCGTCCACGTTCGGCGCTGATGCGCCGCCTCCGCCTCCGTCTCCGCCGCCGTCGTCGCTGCGGCAGCCGCCGTCGCCGTTCACCGCGTCCGCCGCGCCGTATCGCGTCGCCTCGCGCGCGCGGTGTGCCGCCGTCGCTTACGCGTCCGCCCAAAAGTCAGCGCGCCGTGGTCCGCGATCGCCATCATGAAAACATTCGCCCGTCGTTATCGTTGTTTCTCCTCCGTCCTTGCGGGCTAGCGCCAGGATTGGAGGTAATATCGAGCGTCGGCAGCCGGGAAGTCCGCACGACCGCGCCGCGAGCGCACGGCCACGTTACAGCGCGATACACCACGGCCCGTCCGCCGCCACGCACGGAAACGCGAGGCCCCGAAGGCTGCCCCGTTTCGTCGTGATTTCGCGTGCCGCGTGAAGTGCGCCGCGAGAGGATTATAAAACGAGAGAGATAGGTAGATAGAGGGAGAGAGAGAGAGAGAGAGTGAGCCACCGCGACGGGAGAAAGAGGACGGGCGATCCTCTCTCGACAGTCCTATTGTGCGCGGGGTGTCCGCGGGTCGCGATAAGGATACGGCCGCCGCCACTTAAATGCCTCGCACAAATTCCTACTCCATGTTGTGCATCGGTTGCGACACGGCTGCGTGTTGGAAAGTGAGTAATATCGTATCGCTGCGCGATCACGCCTTCTCTCTCCGCGACGTTCGGGCCTGGGCTATCGCCCGCCCGAAGGGCAGAAAGGAAGGAAAAAAAATATCAGATCGCCAAGATGACGTAGTAAAAATTCCTAGGAATTGTTTCCCCTCTTCCTCTCGCCTTCTCGCTCGCTCCCACCGTGTTCTCGTCTCCTCTCGCTCTCTGCCGCCCGCGTTTGGGCTCGCAGTCGGGGCATCGGGTCTCCTCTTTCTCCCATTGTTGTGTCCTTTGCTTGGAAATTTCGGTTATTATCGAGTGCCTCGGCGTGTCCGCAGATCCAAGGGCATGCCCCATTGAGAAGATATTTGTGTTCTGACCTTGCACGGCGCAGGAAGTAGGATAAATTGTCAAAGGTCCCATTTTCCTTTCTCGTCAGTCCACGTTGTGTTCCCTGACATTTTCGAATATTCATCAGCTTTCCATACCTAAGCGCTTGTCATGATTATCATCCCCAAGAAACGCGACTCGGATTTCCTTGTTTGTAGTTTTTATACATGTGCTCCTGATGTGGTTCTTTTTGGTAAAATGATCATGTTCGCGTTTGTTCCTTTATCATAAAAAAAGATCAAGATAATATATCGTGAATTAATTGATGTACTACTATAAGCTTTATATTTATAAATTGCGACACACTCTTTGTGATCTTGCTTCAATTTGGCTTTGTCATTCTCGTTTGTGATGTATTTTAACTCGCAACGTAGTTTATATTCTTCCAAAGTAACGTACATCTTTATTCATTTATTTGCATAAAAGATAATTATTTTACATATTTAAATAAAGGAATTAAATTTGTAAGACAATAATGTTCTTACATTCACATATGTTTTATTCAAACTTTTATATATGTTGTAACAAGTTTATATTATCTATTCGTAAGCTTTATAGTTAAAAATTTTGTAGTATAAGAATCGATTAGCATTTTATTTAATCCTCTGCTATTAATTGCATGATTTATTTGTAACAGGTGAGTACATGGTGACACACGGTTGCAGAGGAGCAATTGGGAAGAGAGCTGCAGCAAAGGACTACACCTAGTTATCCTACATCAAGCTGACTGCAACTTTCCACTGTTTCTCAAGGCAGTGATCGCAACTAGGATATAAACGGGAGTTTCCTTGTTTAACGAAGAGTGATACTGACAAAGACGAGAGTTATGGAACGAGAGTCCAATCCTATGCAAGCTCTGTGTCGCAGTGGCTGTGGATTTTATGGCTCGCCAGCTACTGATGGCCTTTGTTCCCTTTGCTATAAGGAAAATCTGAAAAAGAAGCAACAACCTCCAGTGTCAGCTGCCACCGTACCAACCTCACAGACTGTCTCCAGCAACGCTGGCACGTTGCAAGGCAGTTTTGGTAGCCCAGCAGCTACAGGAACGACGGCCCAACCTACCATTCCTACTATACCTCAGTCAACGTCAGATCTGCCCAGTCCCAAAGAAGTGAGTATTGCCATGTCGTTTCCGTAGCTATTCCGCACAAACGTAACGCCTTTGTTCTTTCAATTAATTTGCAGAAAATAGCGCTTATAAGCAGTCCTGAACCCACAAGGTCGTATACATCAAATTGTTTTTAGTCTATAAAGCATATATTTTGAAAACAGCAAGAGGAAAGAATATTAGAAATTGTTCAAATAAACTTTACAAAACATTAAAATACGACATACATATTCACTGCTTCTTTTGCATTGTTTTAATAAAAATTTCTTTATTTATACAAATATGTGGACTGTAGACAAGAAACAATATAATTATACTCTTACACTTATACAAAAATAGATTGTGTATTTCAAAGGGAAAGTGATGCAACATATCTAATTATATTGAAACATTTATTCCTGACATTGATTGTGATAAAAACTCATCGAACATTATGTGCATATATCCCATGTATTATTTATAACTTTTATTAATGATATAAATTTATATAATATAGACATTTTTATATGATATAAACATTTAATTTATTTAATATCTATTAATTTAATTTTATATTATTAATTTAATATTTAATTAATGATCAATTAATATAAGGATTTGTTTTTGTAATGTAATAATATAATTCTTTCCATTATAAGTTTGAAATAGGATATAACGTAAAGGAAATTAAGAGAACCATAATAGTAAATGATTATATTCATTGTTCTTACAGTATTATAAGTATGTATTATACTTTTGTCAATCAGGTAAACAGGGAAGATCAGGAAAGTGAAGTAGGTGTAAGCAGTGCAGTAGCTGAAGGTTCATCGGCGAGTAGTGGCGATGTAGACGACTCCTTTGATGGCAAAGAGACTGATAAAGAATCTAAGAAGAAGAAAAATCGTTGTGCTGGATGTCGCAAAAAAGTTGGTTTGACCGGTAAGTGCCAATGTGATGTAATTAGTAGTGCAGCGTGGAGTTGTTTTAACAATGATGAACTTTCAGGATTTGAGTGCCGTTGTGGAGGACTATTCTGCGCCGTGCATCGATACAGTGACAAGCACGATTGCAAATTTGATTATAAAGAAATGGGCGCTCAAGAAATTCGGCGCAACAATCCAGTTGTTGTTGGTGAAAAAGTGCAAAAAATTTGAACTATTTAGTGTGTAGTCGTTGGGAAAATGGTTATTATAACTATATAAACAAACAGAATATAAAAAAACACGCAGAAAACGAGATAAATTATCTGGCAGCTGATTCGCACGTCGAGGGGTGAAACGAGCGAGCGTGTAAGATTGAGAGCGAGCGACAGAATGAATGTGAGCGCGCAAGAACGACAGTAAAATTGTTTTGTAGCTGAATGCCGAGAAACGGTAGAAAGAGAAAAATGAAGAAAAGAAACGAATATCAGACATAACAAATAAACGAAAGATTGCAAATTAGAATGTGTGTGCGCGTGAGTGAATGGTTCGTAATTGGATGCCAGTGCCATGTAAGTTTCAGATTGTCATCTAGTGAGAGAATTTTAATTGAGAATATACCTGGTTACTAACTGCTGCCAGCTTACTACTATTATTACCTATTATTATCTTCATGATTATTACGGTTTATGATTATTCTATATTATGTTTATTAATTTACTTAAATGGAAAATTTGCGAATATGAAGCTCGTTTTACGTAAAGGCAGAACTCTTGGTGCGGTCAGTCAGTCCAGGACGTCTTAGAAGTTTTGGTTTGTTCGAGAAATTTTATACATTACTGTTTCGTTTATATATCAAAAAGTAAAAAATAGGGAATGTTGCTTAGGTAATGGCTGACGTTGATGGGTGATCACAATCTTAGGTTAATAATTAGTCTAATAATTATTAAGTATATTAGTCTATTGATTCATAAATAATGCAATGAAGTATAAGTAGTACTGTGTGTTTATGTCCAATTTCACGTGAATATAACCAGCAATTATTACTCATTAAATATGTTTCAAACTATATTGCAAATAATTATTTACACTACGGCCGCCAATCTGGGATTTGTATAAATTAAACCCCTCTTTAACGTATTTCTTCGATTTCTCTTAGAACATAAATGAATTGTTAATGGTTGAAGACGATAAGTTTATTCGTTTTCTTTATTTTTGCTTGTTTTGCGAGTTTTGTAGGGTAGCTGCGCGAGGTATTCCGGTGCTGCACAGCAGCGCATAATGTAAGAGTAAATGATTAATAAAATGTCTAGAGAGGCCGGGCATTATATGAACGATGAAAGAAGAGAACTATTAAAGTTTGTAAAGTGTGAACGTATACTAAAACCATGCGCGAAGGATATTACACTGATAAATTTTATAATCCACGTACATACTTCTATTTTTCTTCTCCGCGCTTAAAACTCGTGCCGAATTTTATTTTCCATTTCTCGCCCTAAATACTTATACATGTTTGTAAAGCTATAGCATACGTGAAAAGGTGCTGTAGCTGGTCAACTTTATTGTATTCCTGTAAAACAAGATGAGTGAAGACGATAAAACTGCGCAAATTACGCCTCACGTATAGGTCAATTCTTTCAAGAGCTTCACGAGTGGGTTTGGATTTTTGAGGAAGCGAATATGAAAAAATATATATATTGCGACATCCCGATTTCGCGTAAAATGAAGTAGTAATGTTTCCTTCCTTTTTTTTTCTTTGTGTTATCCTAGGACAAAGCGCTTAATCTAAATTGTGCTGCCGTGCTTTTATTTCTTATTTTGTAATTAGTGGACTTGTATAAAGTGAATATTATCCGCCTAAAAATTTACTTTTGCGTCGCCTCGAAAAACTGTACATCAAATATCTTATTATTTTCGATAAATATATAAAGCGTTCTGTTAAATGTGTAATCGTAAGGTCTATCAAGCTTTTTATGTGTTTTTCTTTCTTCAGACTCGAATAAGTGAATGCTGCATTAGTTATCCCCGTTACCAAATATACTTCACATGTCGCCGCCGAAAGTACTCCAGCCGCGAACGATTTTCTCTTCGAACACGCAGCGTCGCAGCTGAATTTCCAGGAAATTTTGCGACTTTAACGATACCTAGAAATTAAGGCAATCGAGAAAGATCTTTCGGTATAATCACGATAATTCGGGCACGATTCTTCGCGATCTTTATATGCGCCGACTTCACATAGACAATATATACATATATATATATACATATATATATACTTTATCTTGTATCAAGATATTATTGTTGTCGATGAATCTGTTCTTTTTTCCTTTTTGGCGCACCTTTTTAAGAACGCTGATGAGAGAAATCAGAATCGTGTATAGAAGAAAACGCACACCACATACGCAGACACGCGTGTACACATTTACATTCACACATACAATACATACATACATACACATACGTACACCGATTATCAGTAAATATCGACGGAATGGTTGCCTTCAGGCCTTCATCCTATTTTAGGCATAGCATATTTTTCTAACGTGTATCGCAATATCGGAATAATCTTGCCTAGCGAGAGCGATCGAATGACGGGAAGAGAAAGAGGGAGAGAGTGATTGGAGGAATGCGTATGTGGAGAGTAGATGCCTGGGAGAGTGAGGCAGAGGAATGCGTGCAGGAACATAAATGATTTATAGGAGACAAGAGAAAGAGCGAGAGAGAGAGAGAGAAACAAAAAAAAAGATTATCAGCGACGATCGTACTCGGCTGACTATATAAGGACGTAACACGATGCTTGTAATTATTACGATTGATATTAGTACGTTTAAGCTATTAAAAAAGTAACATCAACTTTAATATATTATATGATTACAATTACCATCCTTTGAAATGCTTTAGACAATTTAGGTTTTACGTACGTAAAGGAAGTTAGTGTACTCCCACCTACGCTTTCCGCTCTTTCCCTCCATCTCATCTCCCGCCTCCTCCTCCTCCTCTCGTCCTCTTTCCATCCGGCCCTTACGGACCCTTTTGATATAGTTCTCGAAACGTTTATCATTATAGCGAAACTATATTTATGTATATTTAAAGACAAAATATATATAAATGCATCGCCCCTGACGAAGGCAGGAAATCGTTTTTTGTGTGTCTCGAACTACTTTATATAGAGTTCTTTGACTAGCACCTCATCGAATTATATTGTAGCTGTACTGTGTACAAAGAAAAAAAAAGAAGGGATGAAAGAAACATCTCCCGGACGTGTTTGAACGAGGTGCGACCTTATTTTTCTCTGTAATGAAAAATTTTGCTGCAATAAACGGTTTATCTTTTATCACGTTTGGATACCCGATGACATCTCGACCAAAATTTGTGCTCTAATGCGTACAACAGTACTTTTAAAAATTAAACATAAACCGCATTGAACGTGTTTTTATATGCGACATATATTTCCGTACAATAATCCTGACTTCAGCAATTTTATACAACGCATGATTAAGTTGCTATTAATGCCTATCTGCGAAAAATATAACGTGACGGAATTAAGATGATATATGAAAGGATAAAAATATTTCTAAGACAGATATTTTAAAAACGATCGGAAAAGGAAGAAAGCAGCGATGGGTCATCAGAAGAAGAAAGCGGAAGAAAAGGAACAGGGAACTTTCCACATTAATAAAAATTCTGTGGGGAATCAGGTACTTGAAAACGAATTCTTATTTCTCTTTGGTTAGAACTCGCTCTACATGTGAAATTGCGTAAAATGGAGACTCTAAATGCTTCTTTGATTGTGTTTGTAACCATTGTGTGAAATTTAACACTCGCGGTGAACGAAAGAATTAAAAGTAAAGTGGATAATAAGGCATTATATGATGATTATATGGTAATTTCAATGGGAAAACAGTGGGCAATAAATGGACTCTGGTGAATGCAAATAAGCTTTCCTTTTTCGACTCATAAAATTCGCATAAAGTATTCTCCGCCAGAAACCGAAATACTTCAGCGAATTTACATAACGATATAACATATAACATAAACGCATATAACATAACATTTATAGATATTCAGGTCGCCATTTTATTTTGTAGGGTTTGGCTGTTGGCATCGCAATTGATCGGAATATCGTGTCTCTATCTTGCAAATTCGTATTTCATGACCTAGGCGTATCCAGGACTGATATAGACATGCAAGGCCGTATCGACGCCGTTACGGTGTTCGGGAGCCATTAACAGATTTGTGTGTGTGTATCCAGGACTGAGTTCGAAAACCTTACTCAATGGGTAGAGTAACGTTTATTAACCAATCATGATACAGAAATCTTTGCTCTTTTTGTCCTGATTGGTCAATTAAATGCTACCCTACCGTCGAGTAGGGTTTTCCAAAAAGAATCGACCGATCACAATAATATGCAAAATACGCAGTAATATGAACGCAACTTCACGTTGCACACACGACTGGTATGGCATATGCATTATTCCGTCTTTTCGCAGTATTCAGATATAAGCGGGGAGCACACATTTCTCCATAACGCAGAGCTCAACAAGAAATGCACTTCTCAGCCGATTTTCAGCTGACTCTGCCCGGCGCTACTCCCCTTACCGCGCCGTCTCGCGCGCAGTCTAAAAGCTGCTAGAGCAGCTGAAAATCGGTCGAGAAGTGCATTTCTTGCCGAGTTCTGCCATAACGCATAATGCATAAGGAAATCAGCCAATCAGAATCCTTTATTTTCATCCCCACTCCTCGTTCCGAGGATTCTGATTGGCTGATTTTCTTATGCATTAGGCTGGGTCTACAATAGGGTGTAGTGAGCAGCTAAGAAATTGATTAATCACAGTAGAATTTGAGAATAATCGACTGTAATTGGTCCATTTCTTAAAGCTTAAGGGTCTATCCAGACAAACTTGCATAGCCGCATAACCATATACATAAAGAAATGCATTGGTCTATTTTCTTATGCACATGTATTTGTCTGGATATACCTTAAAGGCCTCCGCACAGACTTTTGCATAACGCATAATGCATAAGGAAATCAGCCAATCTTGGGATGAAAATAAAGGATTCTGATTGGCTGATTTCCTTATGCATTATGCGTTATGCAAAAGTCTGTGCGGGGGCCTTAAGGATATATCCAGACAAATTTGCATAGCGCATAAACGTAAGCATAAGAAAATTGATTGGTCCATATACATGTGCATAAGGAAATAGACCAATCCATTTCCTTATGCATATGTTTATGCACCTATGCAAGAGTTTGTCTGGATAGACCCTAAATCTTACTACACCCTATTGACTAATAGCGTTTTCGATTGGGCTGGGTTTTGTAAATCCAGGTTGGGTTCCATTGTAGATCCAGGAGAATAGTCCTATCTTAGTTCAGATCTAAAAGTATAATCCAATCAGCGCATCCGAGAGCGGTTGAACCTGGGTTGAATCCAGCCCAATCGAAAACGC
>NJRP01001466.1:19037-34210 GCA_003063835.1 Aphaenogaster floridana
CACGGACACTTATCTATCTTTACAACTCGTAATTCAAATACATATTTACTCTACTATTTTAAACGGCGGATTATTTATTCGATGACTCTCCTCCTCTCCGACATCCCTGTCATTATTTCTCCCGATTAAGAACTCCGACCCTCTACCAATGGGAAAACTGAGCCACCGAGGTTGTGCCGTCGCTGGTCATTAATTAATTCGTGTACTGTTTTGTGTAGTACGGCGTGACCGTACCTGGCGCCCAAGAAACAATTTAGATTGTCGGATATTGAAAATACCGAGTGATAAGCGACGAAGTTTGCACGGCAGGATTGAGAATAGGCCGTTGCAAAGCAAAACTGCGCGACCTGTACAAATCGTTGGAGCGTCATTAAAAAACAAAAAAGATCCATAGGAGAAGATGAGCATCGAAAAGCGAAGACTCGTGGAAGAGCTGCACGCATCGGCACGAAGAAACTTTCCGCGTCGTCGCATCGTGATGCGCAATTACGACGATCTGTGGCAAGCCGATGTGGTCGAGATGCGTCCTTGCGCGCGACAAAACAGAGGATACAACTATATACTAACATCGATGTGCTGAGCAAGTACGCGTGGGCTCTACCACTTAAGAGTAAGAGCGGAAACGAGATGGTCGGAGCGCTATCCAAGATATTACGTGAAGATGCGCGGTGTCCGAAAAATTTGCAGACTGACAGAGGAAAGGAGTTCTACAACACTAACGTGCGGAAGCTTACGACGAAGCATGGTGTAAATCACTACTCGACGTACTTGGTGATGAAAGCCTCGGTGGTGGAACGATTCAATCGTACGCTCAAAAGCGATATGTGGAAAATGTTCACGCTCAACGGATCGTATAGGTGGATCGATGTGCTGCCACGTTTAATATCGGATTACAATCGTCGTAGACATCGATCGATCGGAATGCGGCCGGTGGACGTGACGCCCGCGATTGCCGCGAAACTTTTATCCACGGTGTATAGCCACGTAAAGATCGCCGCTCCAGCGAAGTTCAAGACGAACGATCCGGTACGTGTCAGCAAATTCAAAACGATATTTGCAAAAGTCTACACACCCAACTGGACCACTGAAATCTTCCGCGTTGCTAAAGTACAACGCACAAATCCTGTGACATATCTACTGAAGGATTATCGTGGAGAGTCGTTAGCTGGAGACTTCTACGAACACGAGCTGCTGCGAGTTTCCGATCCTGACGTGTACCTAGTGGAGAAGGTGCTGCAAAAACAGGGTGACAGGTGTACGTAAAATGGTTGGGATTGGACAATTCACATAACTCTTGGTTAAATAAAACGGCCGTATCGTAGTTTAAAAAATTATGTATTTGTATAAAGCAATAAAGTGCAATAAAATATAATAACGCATACTATAACGATATTTTGTAATGCCCCCACGGTAAAGTATCGGTGGAATTGGATATAATCGTTTCGCTTGTCGTCGTACGGACTGAGAGCGAGCTTCGATTCGGATATGGTGTAAACCTCGTGCAACGTCGAACGTATGCACGACTGGCATCTCGACAGCTCCAACGCGTTGTTCAAACATTGCTTGTAATCGTTGAAAGTTATCGTTCTCGCCACTACGCTTGTCTTAACACCTTTGATTTTCTTAGTGTCGCTCTTTCCAACCACCCTCAACGCGTACATCTTCGTTCTGAGTCCGATAAATTCAGTCATGATTGCGCCATTATTTTCATCTTTCATCAAGCCTGGCACTTTTTTGTTCGCGCGCGGCATATCGTAAGCGTTGTTCTCGGCATAGTCGCTTGTGTCGAATCTCGCGATATCGCGTTTCATATTCTCGTACACGTCCTCGCACTCGATATATCAAGCTATCAGTATCCGTATACATAATTCTACACTTCTCGCGATACAGCGGCAACATGTATTCGTAATGAAATTCGTACAAACGCCTTAGATAAGTCTTAGATAAGTCAAGAATACACATGCCCACGTAGATCGGTTTGTTGAACTTCACCTCGAGTCTACGCAATTCGACGGCGACCAGATCCTCGGAAAAGACGCTTCTGCTGTGAAAGTTCGGTTTCGCTATCATAGCATCCGCCCCGTATCTCCCCCCCCCCAACGCGTCACGAGTCGTACGTCAACGTGATCTCGCACATTTTCCATGGTTTTGCCGAATACTGCGTTATTCATTAATTTGTATAGGTTTTTCTCGAACTCGTTATTCGCGACGGTTTTAAATCTCGTATTAAGTTTGATATATCTGCGAAGCCATGGAGATTGCGCGAATCGTAATATTCGATGAATTTTCGTCAGATTCAATCCGTGTCGAATACATTGCTGTAAGTTACAATAGTGCGTTACGTAACGCGTCTTATCGTAGAACGTAGCGAGAAGCTTGTCGCTCCGTTTTCCGGGAGGCGCGTCACGCCGACGGCAAAACGGAAGGTCCGCGTGAGCGTCGTGTGTGTTCAACGGATACGCAAGGTCGACCTCCAGGATGTAACCAATTTCAGAATTGGACGTCACAGACATTAAGTCGAAGTTCTCGATATCCTCGACCCATTCGAATTTGGCATACGGCAACGGTTCGCACATCGCCCAGCCGTACAGATTATTCACATCGAAATACATGAGATACGTCGACGGTTCCGACGAATCGTACGACGGCGCGTACTTGTTGTTCGCTTGCGCGTACCTGTTCAAACATTGGCTCAGACCGCCGCGTATGCCGCGCTCCACGAACAACACCATATCAATGTCGGTCAACAAATCGAATTGAACGCCTGTATGTTTTAACATAGCGTCCCATGTATATCCCGGCAATGTGTAATAATATGTGAGATCTAACCCATAACTCTCGATACACGTGTCGCGAAAATTTTCGAAAATATCCGTTAAAAGAAGCATGTCTGTTTTAAAGTATGAATCGCTGTAATCGCCGAGAGTCTCCACGCAAAATTGTTGTCAGACCTTCAGCGCGTGCTCGTAATCGCTATCGGATGTGGTCTCACCGGTCAATGAACTGTAGAACGACTCGCGCGGCGGCAAGCTAGTCTCGCGCAGCTTATCATCGTTATCAATATACTCGTACGGAAATACACCTTTACGCATGAGTAAATCTAAATCATCGACGCTGAGATTTGAAAATTCCGACTGTGTGACTCTTAATTTACTCTTATCGAGATACGACGCCAATTTCTCGAGGCTGGTACTGAGAAACTTAAACGAATCTACAAATCGCAGTTTTATTCTTCCCCGTTTATCGCTCGCCGTATCTTTGACATGTTTTGTGAACGAAATATATTTTTCCTTCGTCAGTGGCAATAAATCGACACTGCCCTCGAAGGCGTTGGCCACATCTCTGATGATGAAATGCGCATCGTAACCCGACAAATTGTGAAAGAAAACTGGAATAACGTACGAATCTTTATAATTTAGATTACAATAAGAGTGTGCGGAACCTCTATAACGTCCGGTTAGGTGACAGTGATCGCGTACGAGCAACTCTTCCGTTTCGAACGATTTCTGACACAAATGACAGTGCGTCGCGCTTCTAAAACTATGCTCCTCGTCCGGTGTTAAATTTGCCATAAGTACGTTGATAGCGAGTATCGTTTTCACGCGATGTGCCAGATCGTGCAGTTCTTTAACGAACCACGATACGCAGTCCTCGCCGCGACGAAATCCATACATCGATTTCGATTTATCGTGCGCGCAACATAAGTAATATCCCACGCTGAACGCTCTGTGATGCTGGTAGACGTACTTTTTTGACATATTTTCGTCTCTCTTCTCGAGTATGCATTCCAAATCAGCGTACACCACAAACGGAAGTCGCTCCTTTCTACCATAATTGTGAAAGGACAGTCACTTGTCCACCTCGTCCGGAAGAATAATGGCACAGTCGTTCATTTTTCCGCAATCGACGTTGTGAGTCAGCAACTTCTCGCTCGTATGAAAGTAGTGCAGACATCTGTGATATAAAAATATACATTACTTATTCGCATAATTTTTTATCATCATGTATTAGTATGAATCGTTACGCATACCTACCTATCACACATATACTTTTTATGTTCATGTTGACTCAAGTATGAACCTACCAGTCGTGATAGATTTTTTTATGCACACAAAATGGCCACCGTTATCATCTCGTTGCAGATCGATCAAATACAGCATATTGACGTGTCTGTCCTGCTTACCATCAGTAAGATGCAAAGGAACGATCGCAATACCCTCTTTCCCCCTCCTCTCTCAAAGGTGTAACGATGCACCCCCCCATGCATCGTCCCTAACCGGCGAATTACCGCCGATGCCCGGCTAAGACCGCCGGATGCCGCCCGACGTCCACCAGTTGGGCGATGTAAGGCGCACAGCGCCGATAATTCACCCAGCTTCACGACCGCTGCATCCAGGCTGCGGCCTGAGTCAGCCGATCGTCGGGCGTACGAACGCACCAGAATCGGCTGACACGAACACACCTGAGTACGCATGCACCAAAGCACACACCGCCAGTATACCCACACCGACCACCGAGCGCCCGGATGTTGCCGAAACCGACTGAGAGCCGCCGATTCGAGCCGCCGCCGCCGCTGCCGGGGAACCGTACCGTTTTCGCACTCTGCCGAAGCCCCGAGCGTCGGGACGCCGATCGGCGGAAGAAACCGAAACACGACCGGGAACATCCGAACGCTAAAATTCGGGGTATAAATACCCCAAATTTATTATTAACAATCCACTCCGTTGTGAGCCAGCTTTCCTAGCATCCGCTGTGCCACAAACCCTACCTGTTCCGAATCCAGAAAGTGAGAAAGCGAGAAAAGGGATCGAGAGCCCTCGGCCTCTACCGAACGACGTGTCGACAGCTTCCTCACGCTTCGTCACTACCGAGACAGCCCGACGAGACAAGGGGGTCGTGTACTTGCGGCCTCCGCCAAACGACGTCTCGGCAGTCGGCCTGTCAATCGACCTATCTACTGACCAGCCCGACAAACGCGAGGGGAGGCAAGCAAACCTCTTTCGGCCCTCCGATCGACCGTGCGGCCCACAACCTATTCTTCGGCAACGACAAGAACCAGGGGGTCGTGTATTCGCGGCCTCCATCGAACGACGTGTCGACAGTCGTCACCGATCCGTGTTCCGCGCGATAAAATCTTCGCGGATAGGCATACGTAAGGCCGCGAGATTCGCGAGTTCGCACTACCCCGCGGCCGCGTGTACGCTCCGCGAGACGCACCCCATCGATCCGCCCATCGATCGCGATCCGCGCTCGCGCTCGAGGCCACGCCCGCTGGCCACGCGCTCCGACTCGCCCCACGCGAAACACGGTCCGCGACATTCACGACCCGATACCTGGCGCCCTCGTCAGTCATTGTACATACCGCGATATTGTATTTCCGTCCGCGCGATTATCTGTTGTCCGTCCGCGCGATTACCGACCGTCCGTCCGAGCGATCCGTGTCCGTCCGTCCGCGCGATTAAATTGTACATCCAACCTTTCTACGTTAATTTAATAAATTATATTTATTCGGTGTACTAACTTCACGCCTATTCTGCTTTAATCCCTGCGTCCTTCTTGCACCCGGACCCGAACGTACGACTAGCTAATCCGTGCCGGAAAGACGGACCGTTACAAAGTGTAAACACATTAACGGAAATATCGTTCAAACGTTCAAACTTTACGATTTGTTTCAAAGTCATGGGGAACTCGACACCCTCGAGGTTCAACACCAACGTATAGTGCGGATATGATAATTCCCGTTCTGTATTTCTTTCCGCGGGATACAACGCGGCGACTACAGCCCACGCGAAACACGCGTTATCCATCGATTTTACATTAATCAACGCTCTCTTCGTCATTATCTCCCGCGGTATTTCGACCCAACATCCTGCGTGCATAGGATTGAACTTGTTCACGTTTATCGTCAGGTTCAATATACGAGACAGTGCCCATCCACTATGACGTTCCTGAAACTCGTCCAGAGATGCTAAAATAGCATCGACTACGTGCCTGTCGTACCATTCTCGTAGATCAGACGTAGCAAAAAGCTGATAATTTTTCGTAACGATGCTCTTGACACTCTTCTTAACATCCGCAACGAACTCACTGTTGAATATTGTATTGACCTTTAAACAAGAATGTCTCTCGAGATTGGTACGTATTCGATCTAGAACGATGTCTCTTGCATCCTCGAGAAATCGTTGCGGCTCGATGTAATTACAATTTATCACAGTTCCGGTCAGTACGCAATTTTTAAAAACGGTTTCGATCTCTAACCACTAGAATCTTTTCGGCTCACCACCACCCACGCGCGCGAAACGTTGACTTAAGGTATTCCTCAAATCCTCCAATCGCGCTATTCGAGCGACCAAAGAGTTTATCGTTCCAGTAAATGTTCGCTGGCGTTTATTTCGACATTTTTCCCGAAGAGACTCGAGACACTCCTCGCACCGTAGCTTCCACGCACGATACGCGTCCGACGTATCGAAGTTCGTCGCGCGTTCGAAAAGATCGCGCTCCTCCATACTCAACAAATCTTCCGTGATGTTCACGCATCGATCTATCCTCGAACACACGATATCCACAGAGTTTTCCCCTAACTGTCGACGGGTGTGTTAAATTTAACGCTTCGATGAATTTTTCTCTGGGTGTCCGCGGATTCCTTACCATAGATTTTTCTCAGAGTCCTTGCCGTGCTCTTCTCGTATTTTGCCGCTCTCTCGGTACAAGCGATTATTGTCTTCATCCATATTATCTCTCGAGGACACTGATATCCTATCTCCCTCCGCAGATGATGCGTTCCCAAATTCCATCGAATATCCTCTTTCAACGCACTATACGTGTATGTAGGACTCGTAGACGCTCGTAACAGCGAAGATCGTCGCTGTCCATTTTGGACGAGAAATCGCTGCTCGTATCAAACGTAAAAATCGTTGTTTCCATCGGGTGCGGAATCCCTTGATACGTTTCTTTTTCGCACGGATTCGTTATGTCTGTTTGTCTGTATTCTATTTTATTTGCTCAGCGACGATTCGTTGATTTGCAATAATGTCATCGGTGATACGTTTTAACGATCTGGTGAGACTCAATAACTCTCTCGTTTGTTTAACGATCATCGAATGTTCCGCGACTGTATTATCACCGATTTGATCTACCGAACGTTCCGCGACTGTATTATCATATACTGTTTCCCCCTTTCTTTTGCACAGCCTACTTTTCTTTATAAATGACACGTTAGAAGTATCCATTCTGACTCTCACAATTCTCCATTGCGTTGTATCCAACTCGTGTCTTTCAAATAAAATAATATTTTTTTTCGATGCATTTATATATAACACCGTCGAACGCGTCAACGGGATGTGGTATATCTGACTCGAATATATATCATTGAAAAATGCATCGGACAAAAACTGTCCAATACTTATAAACATAACCCTCAAACCGGACGCATTTCCAGGATGCATCGAAAGGATGCGGCGTCGAGAGCTTTCTTCGAAACGCCCACCAATCCCCTCCCCGGGTAAAAAACCGATATCAGCAAATGTGTGCATCAGACAAAACTGTCCAATACTTATAAACATAACCTTGAAACAGTCACCGGACATAGCGGCGACTTCATCATCCGCGCGGGCAATTTCATCATCCGCATATTTCTAACTCACGTTATCGATATGTTTCTAGGTGTAAAGCACCGGTTCGAACTCAATATCGAATCCACTTGCCAGAACAAAGACGCGGTCCCCTGCTCCCCCATACGCGCAAGACGCGGCTCCCCCATACACGCAAGACGCGGCTCCCCCATACGCGCGAACGGGTGGTGGGACGCAAAAATCGACCCCCACCGCCGCCCCATTCTGTAGATAGAGAGAGCGATAAGAAAGAAAGAGCCTTTTTCCCGGGGCGAAATTTTTTTTAGATACGGCTCTGGAAAAATTTTCCTTTGCCCGGGGCAAAACTTTCTGATGATACGGTCCTATTTCCCCCACCACCGCGTTTCCCTCACCGGACATAGCGGCGACTTCATCATCCGCGCGGGCAATTTCAGAGAGACTATGTCTCTCTCTCCCTCCTAAAGCTCTCTCTCTCTCTCTCTCTCTCTCTCTCTCTAATTTCCCCTACCACCGACTATGTCTCACTCCTCGCACCATAAGCTCTCTCTCTCTAGTGTATGACGGGATAGTATTTCAAGAGGCGCCGCCCCTCTGCCCCCAAAACCCTTCTCCCACCTCTTATGGCATTCCCCCCGCGAAATCCCCGCGCACCATGCTTTTCCCTTCGACACTCCTGAGTGCAAAACCGCCTTTATCTAACTACTCAATACAACTGGTACAAGATAATACAATGAACTGAAAACGTGATGAACACCACTATACATTCGAGTACAGGATTCACACCAATAGAACTACAACAGGAAGAAACCGAGAATATACTCGAGTTGGATGAACGATTGATTCCAAATACCATGGACAATGAACCATTGAAAGAAAGAATCGGCAAAGCGATAGAAAATCTGAAAAAAGCAGCCGAAAAAAGAAAGAAGCAAGCCGATAAAAAGGGCACTGCAAAAAGATACCAAGCTGAGACCTAGTGTGGATAGGACTTCACAGGAGATCGGATGCAAGCCGACGTCAAACCAAAAAAATCCATCTTGTATATGACGGACCATTCCGCGTAACACGCGAGATACGAAAAAACGCATACCTCATTGAAGATGGAGCAGGACGATCCCTCGGCGTATTTAACTCACGACAGATAAAGCCACACAGAACAGCAAATCTGAGAGAAGACACCTCAGAGGAAGAAGAGGACGTCGACGTGATCAATGCCATATTCGTACACGACGAAGAAAAAGACTTAGATCCAATCGTGAACGACGATATCGCCGAACAAACAACGCGATCAATATCAAATCAGTCGGGCGAATCATGCGGAGACATGATAAACGAATTGGAACCACCGGGGACACCGAGAAACCAATTAATAATCGATGCGAAGCACGAGACGGATTGCTCATGCGAAAGCAACCCGGAAAAGAAAAGACCACTAGACACAAGTACTCCACATTCGGAGGAAAAAGAAATCAAAGATTCAGCAGAGCAAAGTCAAGAGGAACACGAGAAAAATGGTAAAAGTCAACCATCAAACCCGAGAAGAAGACGGGGTATCAGATCAAAGATGGCCGACCAACAAAAATCCCAATTGAAAAGCCAAGAATCAACCAGTGCAGAAGCATAAGCGAAAAATCTAAAATCTCGAGAAGAAGAGGCGGCCATGACGCTACTAAAGTGGCAGCCATCTTGGTTCAAAACTGAACCGAGCAAAGAAAACAAGATAGCTGACCAAAGAAGCCACCAAATCCAAGCACTCAGAATACGAATCAACGAGATAAAACGGAAGTTAGAAAGAAGAAAAGCCGAAGAAAAGCTTCACAAAAATACGAAAATGGCTTCCATTAAATGGAAAACGCAAATTATGAAGCGTACAAGAAGCAGCAACCATACTGAAGAAGAAAAACAGGACCTGAAAAACCTGAAAAAAGGAAAAAATGAATTAAAAAGAAAGGTAGAATACTTACCGAAAAATACTCCAACGATACCAGGGGAAACCGCAGAAAGCAAAGAACTTTTTTCTTACGCTGTAAGAAAAAAGATAAAATTAATAATCGACCATATTTCAAAATGGCGGAAACATGTCACAGACATGATAAACATGGCGACAAAGCCAAATTTCAGCGAAAATAAGTTCAAAAGCAAGATGGCGGAAAGTACATCCCACCATCTTGACAACGAAGCAAGAATGAAAAAATGGCGACGAAATGCCGAAAATATCATAAAAATGGCGGATAAGCCAACCTTTAGCGAAAACTCGCCAAAAATCGAGATGGCGACCATAGAAGATCGACATCTTGAAAAGGTAACAAATCTTAGCCAAGCTAAACTTAAAAGCAAGATGGCGCACACAAAAAGCCGACATCTTGCACACGGCCGAGATAAGTCCAAATCCAATATGGCAGACAGCCAAATAGCAACATCGGAAGATTAAAAGGATCCGTCATATAAACCGAAAGCACCGAAGCGGACATCCTCCTCAGGAAAGAAAATCGCAACAATTGCCAAACAGCCAATAGTGCGATTGGGGAGAAGAGTGCAACCGACGGGCACACAGTCAACCGTGGTTGCAACGGCGGAATCCGATTCGGATGAAGGCGGACAGTTAATTAATCAATTAAGAGAGCTGCAAAGGGATATGGCGGAATTAAGCGCCGAGAACGCAGCGAAGGTGGCAGCCAAGATGGCGTGTCGGGCAGACAGCGGCCGAAATCAAAGATGGCGGCATCATCACAAATGGCGGCCAGAGGCACGACCGACCACGACAAGATGGCGTCAACCGACTTGCCGGACACTCGGCAGTCGGAAAACAAGATGGCGGCATCGCAGGTAACGGCGGCGGCAACCTCGAGCAACATGGCGGCCGGCCTACTACCAAATATGGCGGACGATTCATCGAACATGGACGAGGCAGCCAATATGGCGGCCGACTCGATATCAAACATGGTGGTCGACCCAATATCAAACATGGCGGACGGTTCGTCTAAGATAGACGAAGCATCCAAGATGGCGGCCAGGCCACGACACAGCTCACTGGACGCAAGCAACGAGCAAGGCAATATGGCGGCGGTCACGGAACACAGCTTGCTGGACGCGAGCGTAATGGCAGACGGCACGTGTGACATACCATCCAACATGGCGGAGGTCATCCTGCGGGACAGCCCGATGGAGAGCGGTGTCATGGCGACGACCATGGTGGCGGTCGAGATCACCACAGGCGACGATCCCGGGGTGGCGGACATCTTTGCCGCATCGCAAAACGATGGGAAGTAACGCGTAGCGTACCCATCATGTATTATTTTATTATATTTATCTTGATTATTATGTTTTAAGTATATATCTTAACGTTAGAATTAGTTTATACGAAAAGAGTTATAACATATATATTTTATGGAATTCATTAATTAGCATATATCATTGTCGCGTTACATAGTATGGCGCAATTAATATTAATGACATTAGTTTATTTAAAGCGTGCAATATTCCGCGTGCGATATATTCCATACCGCGCGGACAAACCAAAATGGCGCATCATCGACAGGCGAGACGACCGCGAATGACAAGATGGCGGAGCTCGGGCGATGGTTCGAGGCGGAACGAGAAGCGCAAAGTACGCATGCGCCACGGAGAGATCGAGCAACGGCAGCGCGTACCTTTCAGTCGCAATCCAACCGCGCTCGGGAGAACTTGGTCTCTCGACATAAAACTAACGGTTAGCGATTCCGCGTAACGTCGCGTGATACGTTCTACGAATCTAATAAATGCGTAATAAGCATTTTCGTTTTTTATTTCTATTCGTTTTACGAGATCGCAGAAGGACCGCGCGAGGATAACGGGCACTTCGACGAGAGACAAACGGTTCGCGATACCGCGTGAACGACGCGTGATAGTACGTTCAGTTATTCGATAGTCTTAGTTTAACGGCCGAATTGATTTCGGATATACGCGCGAGTGTAAGGCATAACACACACGTTTCTTTATTGAAAAGCATTTGTACGACGGGGAAATTACGATCCCGATAACACGTTGAGAAATTGTGAACTTTAGTTTGAAATATATTATTATCTATTGTTAAACGTTAAACGGACTGTTAAAGTGATTACTTACCTGGACATTTACCGTCTATCTTGCATCCTAACGACGACCGTCGATATCCTGGGGCATCGACAAGCAGATCATCCTCAGAGGCGGCGTATACGGTGCTGAAACAGAGGAAACGAGTAAAAATCCTTATTTTTCGTGGTTACGGTAAAACTACGTGGCGACCCGTTAAAGTAAGTGATCGACGACTGTAAAACATCTCTAATTAGTGTTAATTACGCTTAGGGAGGTCGGATCGGTCACAACCTAACCTGTGTCAGTCGGGACATGGTCAATCGGGACGGTAGTCAATCGGAACGTGGTCAATCGGGACGTGGTCAGTCGGGACGCGTGGTCAGTCGAGATGCGTGGTCAATACGGACGGTGGTCAATCGGGACGGTGGTCAATCGGGACTATGGTCAATCGCAATGTGGTCAATATCAATGTGGTCAATCGGGACCGTGGTCAATATTAACGTGGCCAAACGGGACACTCCCGCGGGAACTTTTTCTCCAGAAACTTCTGCCTTACCATTTTAAGCGTGACATTAATACCCTCAACACTGCCTCGTATCGAGCAAATCTTATGATCGTCATTGCAAGGGTGATCATTGGCATACAGGGTAGGCCATTTAGATCTATGCACTGAAATCTCTCAAAATTTATAAGCTTAAGACAAAAATGTTTCATACAAAAGTTGTATGGTTTCGAGGAGGCCATAAGAGGGTACCATTGGTTTGACCTTGAAGAGTTATTTGAAGGTGACATGAAAGTCACGTGCCATTGAAGCGCCTATTTAGGTAAGCTCTGACATGTCTGGAATAGTGTGGTGCAGCTCCATCTAATTGAATCCACATTCTTAGTCTTGTATACAAATCAACTTTTTCGAGTAATACTGGAAGTTCATCCCTCAGGAGAGCTAACAAGTTCTCTCCGTTTACATTTGCCTAAAAAATATGTGGACCAATAAGATAGCCACTGATGATACCACACGTTGATGCTCCAACGATGCTGATTGTCTATTTGTCTATGCAAATGAGAATTAGTATTGTGACATGACGTTTTACGTCCGTCACAAGGGCCGAAAGGGCCCGGCCGAGAAGGGTCATTTGGAGCCGCACCCTATCCTGAGGAGAGGGGCCGATTTCTCCTTTCTTGCGCTTATTTGGTGAATTAGAGATATTGTAGTTGACCGCCTGCCGAGAGGCGAGACCGGCGGGTGAAGTGCGTGACCAGAATTGCACTGTACCTAGAGGAGCAGCCCTCGCGGGACTATTGGCAGGACTTGGTCGGCGGTGCGGCGGGGTCCCGGACAACCGGCAAACGAAACATAAGATCAGGTATTATTGCAATTATAGCAGTAATCGTGGAGGGAGGATCATAGGGTGGTCACTACCGGCTTGAACTACTTCAGACAAAAATAAAGCCGAGATGCGGTGGGCGCAAAGAAAGCTGACGCCGGGGAGGAATGTGCACGCTTCCACCCTACCATCGCAGGTGGAGGACCCCCAGCGGGAGCGGTTGCCACAATCTCGAGGTGGAGGATCGAACGGAGCCTGATCAACTCCGGGCCAGTCCAGCCAGAGCCGAAATCCCAAGTGGAGAGGGCTAATCGGGACAGGCGTACTGGCTGCCCCTTAAATCGCGCGGAGTCGCGACAGGAAGCGCCACCGACGTCGCCAAGGAGCAAGGACTATCGAAGTCGACGCCCTATCGATCGTATGATCCATGTGCGCGGGTCGATGCGCGGATCGCTACCGGTGTCCGCGGGGCCCCGAGCCGTTTACTGTTCGGCGAGTCGGCGACCGGTGCGGACAAGCGACCATCGACGAGCGACATTTTTGTAAGGTCACCACTTCGACCCCGCGGTAAGAACAGAGACAACACGAAACCCCGCTATTCGCGAATCTTACCGAGTCCGTACCGAGAACGCTCGGAGATGTATTGCGTGTAAAATTTCCGTAGAGGTACCGAGAAAAGTCGTAGCCAAAAGCGTGGACCGTGCCGATCTCTGTTTCGTCATTATTAAGATAGGATTCCGCCGATTTCCGCTTCCCTCCCTCGGGAGCCGTCGAGCCGACAGTCGCAATTATGTATTAATTAGAGTGTTGCGTATCGAGAATGTGTGTGATCGCGATTCCGTGACTCGTTGTGGAAGCGGCCAGTGTCGAAGGTGCACGGGCTAAGATTCTTGTTTTCGCGCTAATGTATCGTAAAGTGTCTGTGTTACTATGCGTGTAAATTGTCGTATGGCCGTATCGTTAGAGTTCAGCAATTGTGTGTCCGTGAAGTCACGGTGAGTTTGCTCTTACGCCTTTGTGATTCCACATTTGTTATATCTTGGCCTATCTGTTCCATAGTATTTTTACCGTCAGTTTCGGGCCGTCGGACGGCCGTCATACTGCGTACCAAGGACTTCGTAACGTCTAGGCTCGGGTCGGGAATTCGCGACTCTCGTGTCGTAATTATGCTATGTATGTGTTGTGAGCCAACCATTTAGTTATTTTAGTAAATATTAAGCGTTTAATTAATTAGAAAAGGCCTTTTGAAAGACTAAAATCGAATTGTCTTTTGAAAGAGTGCGGAATGCCAGGTCATGAAAAAACCTTTCCGGTTAACCCGATTAAAATCTTTTAAAAGAAGAGCTGGCATACCAGGTCGCGAATAATCTTTCGAAAGACTGAGAAATGAAGCAGTCTTTCGAAAGACCAAAGAAAGTGGGATTACAGAGACCCACATTAAGATCCGAAAACCGAAAGAGAATAAGGTCGCGCGAACAGCAAATTAATTGGAACGATTACGAAAATGCTGGCTTCACGGAAATTGCGGATGCGCTCGGCCTACTGACCGCGCGCACCCAATGAAACAACGATGCTACGCAAGCGAAAGATAGCCCATATAAGCTATCACCGAAAAGCGAGCATCGAAGAGTAATCGAAAAGTAATCAAGAGAGTCACACAGACCACGTCCGGCAAAGTCTCGCCGTTAATCTGTCGTTGACACGCGCCGCCGTCTCAAGTAACAGCGACACGCATCGCAAGTGATAAAGTGTACCGCGCCGACACCGCGACGCGATACGCAAATACGACTGTGTAACACTAGTAAAGTAAGAAGAAATAAAGAAACAGTATTTTTTATAAAAAGTGTCTGAACAGCCTGTCATTTCCTGCATCCAGAGGTCCTCCCGTGAGTCCCTACTCTTCGGGCTACACGAACCCGTCAATCTCTAACTTTGTTACGGCCGGAGGCACAACACATGTAAGGCCTCGAATCGGCATCCCGAGCCCGGTGGCTATATCCACCGCTCTAAATAGTCACGGTCCTAGTCATAGAAACGCGCTTGTGATGTACTTTGAATACACCGAATATACATTATATTAAATTTTATTCCGCTACCATTATTTCTGTGCCCGTGAGTCTCCTCCCGACTCTCTGACCTATACCATCTCAAGGACTCCGCCCCTCTACCATTTTGTGTAGAGACGGGCTAGCGGGTATTTCGC
>NJRP01001476.1:7455-18335 GCA_003063835.1 Aphaenogaster floridana
GGCGCGTGTATCTTAGGTTAGGTCGAGTAACGGAGTAACATTCGGAAGTACAGCAGATCTGTTTGACGTAGTAACGTTATCAGGTACACAGTTCAATTTTAAATTATTGGCATAGCATTGCCCGAAAACTACGCGCTATGTGAAGCTTCCGAATAGTTTCGAAGCGCCCTGGGACATTCATTGCTCGAGATAAGGCTGCATTGTCATCTCGAGCGGCGCGAAGAGAGGTTAGATTCATCCGCGACTTGCGGATACTTGTGGAGTATAAACATGTCAAACAAGGAGACGAACGACGAGATCCAGGTAATATCCGAGAGACTTCAGTCCGTCACGACCATCGAGCCGGCGTACAACAATGCGCAACCGCAGCAACAACAGCAGGGGAAGAGTCCGCGAAAGAACAATAACAACAGCGCGGCGCGTCATCCTACAGACAGCAAAAAGGCTGGTACTGCCACCACCACAACCGCCGCGGATGATTACGTCTTCGTGAGGAACGTGCCCGAACTCAATCTACCCGAGAAGATTCTACTCGTTATCGACACGGTGAGGGAGCAACAATGCACGCCCTTCAAACTAGGCACGGGCGCGACGTATCTGCCATTGTTTATGATAAAACGCGTTGTGGAGAACTTCGTCGGTGCCAAATCCACTATACAATCCGGAGTGCACGAGTACGCGCTGATGAGCCTGGACTCGCGCGGCGCTTCCTGGCTCTGCGATTACACCAGCAACACGAAGACCGTCCTCAATCATCTGGAGGGCATTACAGAGGATGTACCGGACGAAGAGCAGAGGACCTACGACTTGGGATCGCTATTCGAGATGATACATGCGCGGATAGCGACGCCGACCAGGAACCAGCCGACGTTTACCTCACGTGTGATCCTGATATATGGACGATCGAACTCCGTCCCAAAGTTCCACACCGGGCAGAAGTATCTGGAGAACCTGACGGAGAATCCGTACTTCTTCTTGGACGTGTTATTCGCCCATGAACCGCCCAGCGATGACAACATGTGCGAAGCAGTATATGCCGAAATCGCGGCTTTAGACACAACGAGTTTCTCTTATATCTTTGAGGTAGGCAGGAACGCAGCTAAGATACACGACAATATGGCGAAACTCCTGGCGCATCCTTTGCAGCGCCCGCCACAAAAAGACACTTCGTACACTCTTTACTCGATGACAGCCAATCAGGAAGTGCATACTAATGTATAGTGTTGTATACATTTGCTAGCAGGTAATTTATTTTCATGGAAAGGTTCATGTATTCTCCGTCGGATCAAATCTACCTTATTAATGCGATACAATTCGAAGGCAATATTGTCATATTTGCTTGAACTAGTAACACTTTTTTTGAACGATTTTATTTGTGTTTATTAGAGAGGAATATAGCAGGAAAGATGGTTGTACATTATATATTGTTGTTTCAAACTGTCATTAAATAAATAAAATCATTTTTATATAGATTTATAAAATAATCTGTCCTGCACAAGCAAATCAAATATTATGTAGCAAGTCGGCTCTAGGAACCATTCTAAAATCTAAGAGGCTAATACATAAAATCGTACTTCAAAAAATATCATGTTATATATCTTTCTCCTTTATAATAATGTTATTTCTATGAACTTATGCTCTATTACAGCCTATTATTTTTTATATTTCATTCTATAATTTATATTTTATACCATTGATTGATCAGATTTCAAAACTTTATGATGCTTTGCTACTAAATGAGCGGAAAGTTTGATTTTCCGAGTAAAAGTGCATTCGCAGATCTGACAGTGGAATGGCTTTATCCCGAGGTGTATTTGTTGATGCCTGACAAGATTAGACGACGTTGTAAACTTCCGTTGGCACATATTACATGCGTAAGGTTGCTCGCCGGTGTGCTTCCTCCTGTGCTTGTTGAGATCTCCCGCGTGATTGAACTTCTTTTGACAGAACTCGCACATTAATTGTTTCTTCTTTATATTTCCAGCATTTTCGTGGACTTGCAAATTGTTAATACCGGCTTCATTTTCTGTATCAATAGAATCGACGCTTCTTTCGGCCTCAGTTTCCCTCGTTTTTCCAGTTTGAAAATTTTTGTCGACTTGTGCCTTTTTCATTATCTCTAAATTGCCAGTATTGCAAGACGTAAATTCCGTCTCGATATGAGCTTTTTTAACAATTATTTCCTCGAAAGGTGAATGTATATCGGGCAAATTCCTTTTGAGAAAATCTTCGAGTTTAATAATACAAGGAGAACAAACTGTGTTCAAAACCTAAATACAGACAAAGACAGAATATATTAAAATTATAAAAATCTATTTAAGACGTAATAAGATAAGAGATAAACGAACATATAATTCAATTGTGCCCACCGATTTTTGTAAATGCATCTTAAAATTGCAAAAGTTACATTTCCTTTAGCGTAAGACATTTTTTATGGCTTTCTAGAGATAACTATAATGTGATATAATTTACAAATTATTTTTAAAATATTACAATAATAAGTACATTATACATGTTACAAAAATTATCTCTGATGGTTCAATAAATTTCTCTATTACACAATATATTTCATCTATTATATTTATTTGTATCCTGAAAGAATAGATAGCACTCGTTGAAAATCCTTTCAAAAACTCGTGAAGAGATGATTGAGAGTTCCTCTGTTCTTTTATATTTGTTATGGTATCTACGTTTGAATTAATTTTTAAGACGTAATATAATTTGATATTACAGGTAAATCTTGTTATAGGATAACTTCAATTATATCTAGCAAATACATTTTTGTAATTCCTGCTCACATTCATATGTATACAAGATTTTAATTCCAAAAACTTCTCTGGAAGCCACAAATCGATATTATGCTTGAAGATGAATCGAAAAATTGGCCTCTCGCTTGCAATTTATCATGTAATATTATATGTGCTTACCACAAATCTCAAATTCAATTTTTGTAGGAGTGTGTGTGCCGCCTCGTCGCTTCCGAATACGGGCACAGTATGTTTCTTGCAGCAGAAATGACAGCGCCCTTGAGCATTGCGCGACATACTCCCGAGTATTATTATTAACGTGTGCTTAAAAGAATACGAAAGTAGAAATACGACTAAGCAAAAAAAAACAGCGGATTGACCATTGCCAATATGCCTGGATAATGACATAGATTTCCCCGCTAAAACGGATAATATTGTGCGATTGTGGCGTAGTGGAAGTGCTCATCGGGGAATACCCGACTGGTGTATCCAGGCAAGCCTCTGGTAAACAGATGCAGATGCATGTTACGTGTATGTGCATGTATACGCACGAAGAAACGGTCTCTACACAGAAGAGATAAGAAAACACAATAAGAAAAAATATCTTTACCGAGTGTCGTAAATATGTAATGTTGATTGTATCAGGACTCGATCTCAGAGATTTATTTGAAGACATTGTTTGGATCATTTGCACATTTGAGATCGTATGTCAATTACGATCGATTCTCGAACTCGGGCAAATGGATTTCTGTAAACGCGCGCGCGCGCGCGCGCGATGAGTTTATATATGTACATATATATATATTATAACTACGACTGCAAATACAGTCTGCGAGTATAAATATTACAAAGTATATCGTACGTGTTAACAAAAATCAATATAATAGTAATTTTTTAATTAAGTGAAAGATTTTTCAAAAATTATGCTCTAGAGATATATTTAAAAGTAATGATACACTTTCTTGATAAAAATACATACACTCATATCCAAAATAAAGAAACATACAGTCATAGTTTTGATAACGCGCTTACAAATCGTCTATCGATTATATTAGACACTATATGTACAATATGTGGTTGAATATCGTAATAATTAATGTATTTGTCGCAGCAATTTACAAGACGGTCCCATTTTTTTGATTATATTTCAATAGCAGATTCTTTGGTCTATTAGAAGTTTGGTCAACTTCTCCTAAAAAATGCATAGCGACATCAATATATATCCTTATAATTGCGACTTCTAATTCAGTCCAAGAAAAATTATCTATTTGAAATTGATACAATTTCATTATTTATTTCTTTTCTCTGAAACTTAATTCGCAAGTTATTTTCTGAATCACGAATACAATTATCGTCTGACATTCTCGTTCAGGATACATCGATTCCGCTATACAAATAAAATCGATTTGTCATTGAAATTAATAAAAGTTAGAACACTGTATACATTGCGGATAGCACAGTTGGTAATCTAATAATTATAGAATAATTGTAATCTATTTTTATATCACAGAAATGTAAGTCACTTGCTAACATAACGTCCGCTCGCTCGTCGGAGATAAATACACAATATGATCGCGAAGCATATTTTAAAAATTTTAACGTCATTTTGTCTAAAGTTCGTCGGCTTCGCGTGATTGCGCTTATCTGACTACCAGCGATAATAAAAACACGGACGTATGCTTCCTATAAATATTAAATACTTCATAATATTCAGTTATGACTAAATCTCCATCTGTTACTGGCATACGACCGTTTTAGTTTCTTTATGATCACGTTTTTACACATATCACGTGCAATGATTTTCACATATTTATTCGAAATAAGGCGAAAGAGAAGAAAAACGTTTACCAGCAATATCGAAATAAATCTGCTGTAAAGCTTCTCTATAATGTGACTTCAGCATTTCAAGGCTATTTACATAGATGATGTTTTAAAACATTTGCATGCGAATCACAGAGCTTAAAAGGCAAGCGATAAAAAGCAGCAGTGTTATACTCGAACTGGATGCCGAAGATGATAATTTTAAGAGCTGCTCAAAATATGTCATATATATTGAGAATTGTTTTATCATATCTGTGAGAACCTTGTTGTTCTTTGATTGTTTCTCTTCAATCATCGAAATTCTGATGTCCAAGTTGTGCTTATTCTCATCGTTTGTCGGTTTCCAATCGCCGCATTTAGGAAAATTATTAGGCACGGGCGGCATCTCCTCGTCTTCGCCCACCTTGAAGATCAGCGACATTCCTATCTCCGCGTGAAACTCGATGTGGCAATGGAATAGCCAATATCCTGAAGGATATTGAAGAAAAATATTGATCAGGTTGATTATTTATCGGCACACATTAATGTCTCGTTTTAAAAATTTTTTTTTCGCTGTTCATATGAATGCTATTGTGTGAAGTCTTACCTGGATTATTAGCATAAAATCGCACAACAGTATAACCACCGTCGGGCACGCTTACCGTGTCCTTCAGAGGTGCCCGTTTGAGTTTTCTGAGTATCAAACCTTGCCTGTCTAGTTCTCTCACTTCATCGGCGGTAGTATTATGCCCTATCTTCTCCATAGCCACCACGCGGAACTGATAGCCGTGAAGGTGAAACGGATGATTCGCGTCGAATGGAACACCTATTAAGGATCATTAGTTACAGTAAAGCTTAGACGGAGTTTAAACAATTAGAAATACGAAAGAGGTACTATTGCTCACGCACCTTCATCGATCAGAACCAGTTCCACTACGCTGTTAGTCTTAACCTGAAGCACGTGAGTGCAAGCGCAATAATCATTCTCGCATCCCTCGACCGTGCTAGAGTTGCAAAACTGATCCGGCTTAATAAGATGTCTTTCGGGCAAGAGTGGAAACGGCGGTAGCTTCATAGATATATGGTTCAATTGCGGTGTGAAAACTTTTTGTTTTACTAAAAATTTGCGATTGAAATATTTCATGAAATAATAAATGATATGTACATGTATAATCAAATAGGGTAATTTTGGAAGCGTTTAATAAGCGAAATATTTTCCAATAATGAAACGGTTAAACTTGTTAGAGTTAGACTTGTTAAAAGATATAATATAAGATGTAAACGATATAATATACACTCATTTAATAAATATCGAAAATTAACAATTTTATTTAATTATTATTTTTATATATTTTATTATAATTAATTTTTTCGAATATTTTAATATATTTACCTTGATGGAAGCCATATAAATTCTTGCGGTGAAAGTACGGGTTATCTTTCCCATAAAAGTCGTACGATATGTAAAATTGATAATCAGGTTCTCTGGTGTTCGAAGCGTCATCGTCATCCATCGCGTCCAACAGTGGCATACTAATGCTATTGTTCGATTCAGTTCCTTTGTTTAAAGCGTTCACTTGCTGAAACCAGAAATATTGTTTCTTTAATTTCTTTTCAAGAAATCCGAGACGAAGATAAGTAACGTCTCAAAAGCTGTTTGAAAGACATTGTAAGGAAGTCATGAAAACATCAGTACGTACTAGTCCTTCGTTGGAATCATTTTTTATACGGTCATACGAAATTTCTACCGTCGGTTCTTCTTCGGGCGCGCCTTCATATCGCAATATCGCGACTTGATAGGCGCTCAAAAATCTCTCGTCGCAATCCATTAATCCTCGAAATTTCATCCAGTAATTGTCCACCGGTTGGTCCATCTCAATTATAAAATCGAACCTTTCGCCGGCGTAATTTACCAGTGAGTCGGCTGCAATCGTTACGTAAGATATATAAAATAATAATACTTTCAGTAGACGATTTTATAAAGAAGTAATGGCATGTGAAGCCAAATCGTACCTTGTACCGGTTCAATATCACGTCCGTCTGAGCTGACTACGTATAAAGTATGATTATCGACAGAAACTTCTATAGGACAATTCAGGAACTCTGCATTAATAAGCCTGAATCTGTATCGCAAATTCTGCAAGCATAAATCGCAAATGAAGAATAAAATTCCGATTGATGTAAAAAATACATATATACAAATCATGTAGTTTTATTTTTTAAAAAGAGGAAAGAAATGATATCTAAATCGCAGAAGCAATTCCATTTAGAATAAAGTTACACTGACTATAAGATGTCTCCCTTAAAATAGATTGATCTGTAAGATATTTAATTGGCGTTAATTTGAAATACTTTTCTCCGCATTGTTAATAACATTGAAGATATTTTAAATAATTTCAGCTGGATGAAACACTTTATTTTTTAAAATTCGTCTTTAATAAAAATATTTTGTTTGTGTTTCCTACATTATATACATATACATTTAAGAAATTAATAAAATCCTAAGATTTTTGAAAGCGTTAATAATATACGTAAAGTAATACGTAATAGTTGCTGCATTTCAAAATCGAAAACCGGCTCGAATAGTCCTGAATAGTACAGCGGGATTAAACATCTTACAGATACCTGTCAGCCTTTTATGTTACGAATACTTTCTCCTGTGATTGAAATTTACCGGTTTTACGTCGAACGTCGCAATAGGCATATTGGCCAGTGTCTCATTTTCATTTTTAATGGCAATGAAACGACCCAGACCGTTTATGAGCAAGTTTGGCGCTTTGTTATGACCTTCCGCGTGATAATGCGCCAGGAATTTACTGAGACCTAACTCGTGAATCCAATCGGTGACTACTAGCGTATGCTCATCGTAATCATACAGATCCTTGTGCCAATTCATTTTAGGAGGTACACGAACGATTAACGGACCGAATACCCCGTCACCTCTCTGAAATCCTGCAGACAGATATGCGATACAAAACATTACAAACAACAGAACTCTTGAAAACAGATCATTTGCCGTAGCACTGTTATTAATTGCTATCACTAAATTATTATGGATTAAGCGGATTCGTAAAGTTAAGTAATTTTTTTCTTAAACTTTTCACAGACGATATCAGGTAATATTTGGCGAAGGATTTAGCGTACCTGTATGAGAGTGCCAAAAGTGCGTGCCGGCTTCGGTGGCGATGTAATTGTATTGAAAGGTCGCTCCAGGAAGGATAGGACATTGCGATACGTAGGGTACACCATCCATGTACGGCGTGGAGAGATGATGCTGGCCGTGCCAGTGCATCGTAGTGCTCTCCGCTTGCAATGAGTTGATCATATCGACTATTATCCTGTCACCTTGGCACACCTGTAATTAGAGTAATTCCCCTTAAAACGTTCTCATCGCGCTTAAATTGCGGTCTGACTCGCGACGGTCGCTTATCGATCGCAGATCGCATTAAAATGAGATCGCCAAACAGACATCGTTATCGGCGATCGTCTGTGGCTGGCAATTAAAACGAAGAAACTCGCGTGATTTACGGTATATTCCAGAAGACTGCAATTTTATTTAACAATTCTATTTTCGTATCTAATAACTGTAATGGAATTGCAAGCGAAACCTTGAGGTAGGAAACGAATAAATGCGTGTGGACAAACAAAGTAATCGCCGAATGGATATTTCCTTGGAGTGCTCGTTAAACAGTCATTACAAGATCTCGCGCTTCAAAATATATTGAGCTGTAGAGAATAGAATTTCTGTAATCTGTGAATCCCACTGCGTTGCTCTCACGATATCATTGCATAATTGTGACGAGGAAGCATCGGCGAGCAGCAATTAAACTCTGCGGAAGATTGCAGACGAAGCGGTGAATCATTTCTCCATTTTATTGACCAGACTAAAAAAATCAAGCTGACTAAGAAAATACTAATTAGCGATCAGATGAGTCTCGCGATAATAACTTGTGCACAGATTATTTCTAAATAATTTTTTTATATTCGCAAAATTTAAGATTAATGCAAGAGATCAAGATTGACAGAGAAATAAGTGGATATTAATTATATAATTAAATAGGGCAATCTTTCCCTTTCTCCAATTTAATAAGATAGATTCGACTTCGCTCATATTTTTATTCGCTTCCTAATACCTCACAAACTTGTAAACAAAAAGATTCTTGATGACTCACGGTCTTCCTGTTGAATAAAGATGATATCAAAGTAAATGTAGCAGGAGTACAAAAAACTATATCAGCTACAAAATTTGTTTTTCAATATTACGCACCTCGATCGATGGGCCTGGCAGTTGTCGGTTTACGACCATGAGAGATCGCTTCATGCCATCCGTCGGGATGCAATGAGGCCGAAAGCAGTCTGTGATATTGAAGGGACAGTCGTAGCACGCCTTGCTCATCGTGTAATAAGATTCCAGCTTGAAGGCGTAATAGCAGTCCAAAGGCGCCGCACCATCCTTGCATGTTCGTCGGCACGCGTGACGCTTCCAGTCGACGACGTCGGCGATCTCCGGATCGATCGGTGTCAGACCGAAGTCATTGTACGCCGTTATTACTGCTTCTAAAATCCGATAAATGCCGATTGAAAGAAGAGTGTCTAAAGCCTTTTTTATTTTAATTTAAACGCATTTCTAATTATGTATTATTCTAGAGTACCATTCTAGATAGGAAATGCGAATATTTTAGCAAAAAGTAAATAGATGAAATGAGATATATTGTTCTTCATATACAGTTACAGGACAAAAACTCGACTATTAAACGTCAATGCCCCAGGCATGTAGGAAATATAGTAAAAGTGAAAACTCCAGTTCAATGCCATAAGGACAAGGAAGTTAATGTTAACTGTCAAAAGCATCACTTACCCGATCGACTTCTATAAACAATCAGTTGAAGCAGAAAGAGCAGCACGTTCCAGATTATCATTTTTGGTCTGTAACAAAGGCAGTCTAATTTAGGAAGACATCAGGCATGCGTAACGTGTAAATTCAGTTACATATAACGTTTTATGAAATCCTATAGATTACGGAGATAACAACTCGACGAAAATAACCGAATAGATTCAAAAGATATTGTGTCTGTGGCTTATGTAATGCCTTATGTAAATGTAATACTTGACATATTGACGGCTTGTGAGCCTGAAATTTGTTTAAGGCACTGCATAATTATCGTACAAAAAATAAATAAATCGATTCAAGTCAAGAGAAAATTAATTTCTAATCTTCGAAAATGAAAATTATTTGGAAAATATTTAGATTTTCATCTCTTTCCGTTACACTTTAAAATCATTTTGTATACATCGCAAAGAGTGATCAAGCAATAAATCAGCTTTCTAAATTCTTCTAAAGTAGCTCTTAATATTTTTTTCATTTACATTGATCTGCCTTATTTATATTATTCAAATATTTATCGTTTGGTTTTACAATCCTTTAATTATAAAAATGATCTTGCTCACGCTGCTTTTTCATGACGTTATATTTCATACCTCTATATAGAAATACAATCAGTTTTCCTGTGCAAATGATTTTCAGAAGTGGGAAATTACTCAAGATTGATCCCACACAGCACACGATATTGCGATATCCACTAGATATCCGAGGGATCGCAATATGTCCAATTATATATCTCAATAACCGTAGGATCTCCATGGGATCGCATTATGTCCAATTGGACATCCGGATCACTCTGGGATATCCTCAGGATAAAGTGTGCTGTGTGGGATGAGGCTTATTTTTTACTGATTATGAGAATTCTTCGAGTCTCATTTACACTTTACGTTTCCTTACGTCAAAGTAGCGATAAAGCAACAGTAAGATAATACACGTGTATAGAATATCCCACTTCTGCATTTTAATGATTGATTAACCAATGTGCAACGAGATTTTTCCTCAAACAAAATGGCAAGGATTATCATTAATCGTGATTTTCCAATTTTCGATCATCATTTATATCGCGATTACCTACATATCATTACAACTAATATTCTAATTAACAAATTCCGTTAAAATAATATATCATAAAGTAATACAAAATCATCTAATTTGAAATTACTTAAAGGATACAATTTGCCGGCTCGGACTTTGTTTACCAGAAGCTTTCTATTTCTAACTATTAAATGTGTAAAATTTATTTAGGACTGAACATTTTCGTTGAGATGGTATCCATGAAATCCGTTTTGTTTTTAATATCTTAGGAACTTAATATGCGTAATATCCAAAAACGCACTTTCTTATTTTTAAAATAAATATATTTTAATATAAAATTCGATATAGACAATATTATGATTATTGCTTTCACGAAAAATTTATGTAGGAGATATCTTGTTTAATTCCCATGAACG
>NJRP01001476.1:18435-38512 GCA_003063835.1 Aphaenogaster floridana
ATGTAGGAGATATCTTGTTTAATTCCCATGAACGCATATGAAACAGCATTTAATGTTTCAAGTGGGAAATCGTCGATATCGGTAATGTCGAAATCCCTAACGCATCTTACAACACAACATATATGTATATATGTGTAGCTTTGCAAATTTAGCACAACTTGACGCAACGCATTGCGCCTGCACAGGGCCGTTTCAAACCGGGGTGCAACGGGTGCAGTGCACCCGGGCGGCTGGCCCGGAGAGGCCGGTCGGCGCCTGTTTTTAAAAGTAATCGTACAACCAAAATAAAAAAGAAAAAATTGGAAAAAATTTTGAATGACAAAAATTAATCAAAATTGAGTATCGCCATGTAGTATATGGTATATAATATATAACTATCCTAAATTGTTGTATTAATGTGTTAACGTTTAATGTTTGTTCTAATAAATACAAAAAACAATAAAAATTTTACTCTAGGCATATTATTTTATATTTGAGAAATGCTTCTGCTGTCAATTGTTAAGGCTCCTGTGTACTCGTCACGGCCATATTGAAATCGTGACGTCAAACGAGAAATGACACGCCGAGAATTCTTTTGCGTGCTATTTTTAAATAAAAAGATATTTGGATAAAAAGACACTTAAGATCGCTTTAGCAGACTTATAAAATCATCCGAAAACTTCCTTTTCTCTTGACAGTTAATAAACAGCCGTAAAATAAATGAGATACGAAACCTAGTTATGTGGCGAAAAACACGCGGTTTGACAACTGTCGAAAGAGTGGTAAATGTGTTTTCCACGTACTACACATTCCTATAGGAGCCTTATAATATAAATTGATAACGATTTCGATTAATTACTAATAACAATATGTACGTGGGATCAGTTTGATTGGATCGCATTAGTTTGAGTTGGATAGGAGTCATTTAAGTTTAATGAAGGTTGGTACGTGATTCATTTGAGTTACCAACATAAATCGATAGAAAAAGGCGGCGGTGGGACACTGCGCCTGGGCGCAACAAGTCCTTGAAACGGCCCTGCGCCTGCATCGTTGCAGCTCGAGACGCAGCTGTTATCTATAATTGTTATGTTAATAATCATTTCGTTATTGCAAAAAGCGTTTAGCTTTACCATTCCAAGGGAATTTATCGCAGTGCTCAATTTTTTTCTTGATGATACAGTAACTTTAGATATCAAAATAATTTTCGGAACCATCTATAAATAAATCCGTATAATATATCATTATTGTTAACATATTGTTAATTATTAAAATATTGGCTGTTCGTTTTTACTATTAAGATGATCTCTATATATGTATTTTATATTAACACGTGTCAAGTCACACATATAAGTCTAACATATATTTAATTGTTGATTTTTGGAATATAATTAATATAAAATATTCTAAAGTATATATTATATATACACACCCTCCTAAAGTTTTTAAAATTAATATTATTAAATTAATAATAGAGATTTTCCATTTAAACAACTTTTAGAATAACCGCTCTACCTGCCATATTCAAAAAGCGTTACTAATCCGTGAAACAAAAGGTTTGGAATATATATATACTGATTTAATTTTCTAATACATTTCGAGTGTTCATTTTGCTGTTTAGTGTAGATATTCTCTCAACGCTAAATGTGAGCGATTATGATATTAAATGATTGCGTTTTTTAAAATCGTGATTGCGAAATAAATCAAGATGTGTGCAATCAAAAGTTCTTGAATATATCGCAACGCACGTGATATTATTGAAATAAAACGAAACGTACGAAAATTCTTTTTGTATACGAACAAGACAGTTAATTATATTCAGCTTTTCCATTACAACATCATCTCAAAGCGGTCTTCGGATTTCCATAGTGGAAATCATTAGAGACACCGAGGAATTTCAAGGATATTTAAGCAAACCGATTCCCACATCATTCTTAAAATAATAATCGATAGCATTAGTCGAACAGTATTAAAATAATGTAAAGATTTGCCATCTAATCATTGTTGGATCCGAAAAAAAACTCAATATCACTATCATTAAAAAACAATTTGCAGGAAAGATTTTGATGTACTCCGACATCTTTTAAATATCACTCTAAATCGATGGGGTGTATTCCGACAAGCAGTGCGATTTTTAACGACATGCTTAGTGCTTCCGATCATTTTTTTTTCGAAAGAGAAGAAATCCGTGCAGAACAGCGGCTTACCGCATTATACTCTCGATCACGGCTAATAATTCGAGACGCTAATAATTCGTCACGACGAAGGGATGATGAGCACTAACACGAAAGAATAAATAGTCCGCACTATTGCAGCCGATACGCGATACGCGTCACCGGGCGTTCAACTCTCCTGGTCACGATCGAGATTCGGACGCACTATGTCACGCGTGCGTTTGCATCGAACGGAAGCCGTGTCTCTTCTTCGTGACAAAAAAAGAAACACGATGCACACGGCACACTACGGGGACGTTTTACGTGAATGACGCTTTACAGAGGACTGGACCGGCGTCGCGACCATTCGCTCCTCTATATGACAGCAAGAGGTCCTCTCCTCTCCCGTGGAGATCGTGCGTACCCCACGAGAGTAGCCAACACGAGAGGGGCCTCTTGTCTTACCTATGGTCAGGTATAGACGCACGCACGATGACGATGACACGAAATGTAGGGTATTTACAGGCTTCTTCTCTTTTCTAGTTCTGAAATCCCCCACCTGAGCTCGTTGCTCAAGTTTGTAGCCAATAACTGTGTGCTTCCACAGTTTTCCCCGAAAGTGAATTCGTCAGTGGACTTTCCACTCTTTATCCGAGGCTCGTTGACTAGTGTGCACGTGTTCACAATATGTAGATAGGGCGGAGCATGTATGAGACGAATGCTGGTGTATCCCCGATATCTATCTCCTATACAGGAAATTAATCAATATGTTTTCACAACAAATGATTGATGACTGTAAATAAGAGAGACTTCCGGTGGACTAAACTACAGATGAGAAAACAGGTGGTAAGATCAAATTTTTCAATTAATTTCGCGTGAACTTTATTCGAACGAAATTGTTATTTAGAGCTTACAATTTATAATTATACGAAGATATTCAAAGAACGCAAAGGTGCAAGAAACGATGAGCTTTCTCGATATTTTCGGAAGAAGTCATTTAAAGTTAAAAATAGTTTTCCCTGTTTAAAACACGATAAAAACAAAAATTCCAAGTTTATATAATTTCTCATATCAGATTAGCACTTCTGTTAACTTATTGTTAGATCTATATTCTGCATTTTCAATTATATCTTTAATAAACGATTGAATATTTATGAATATATATGATTTTCTATATAATTTATCGTGCGATCTCTAGCCAATTCAATTAATAAATTACAATTTTATGTTAATATAAAGCTGTTTTATTTAATAAAATATTTCTATATCTGTACAAGTTTAATGTAAAGAGATAATTGTAATCACATTTAATATCAAATAAAAATATAATCTAAAATTTAAATTCTGATTTGAGTCATCTTTTATCGCAACAAACAACTTGAACATGCATTAATGTAATTAAAAGCGGAAACAATTTATCGACAAAAAGGAAACAATTTATCGACCAAATGAGATAAGAAATCTGATGTTTAATAAAATACACATTTCGAATCGTCTTGAAAGCACGCAAAAAATATAAATATAAAGCGGTTTATACGTAAATGCAAAAGATATTACGCAATATTATCATCTATATTCATATTATTTTTTGTGATATGTCGGCTTAATTCGCGAATGAAATTTTAGGGAAATTTTAGTCGAAAGTTCTCTAATGAATAAAACGCTATACAACTTATAATATTTATAATTAATCACTCACTTTTAGCGTACATCAAATTTCGATTCTTTCGTAATCGGAAGAAAATCACTGGCTACGTGACATTGCAGCTCCCAGTTTCTGATATGCGGCTTGATAATTCTATTTCGTAAATATGGTGACTGACGTTCGTGCACTGACTTATCTTGCCAATTGACGTGGTATTATTCACGGTTCGTCCATCGCCGACACCTTGATGCGTTATTATGTACGAGAACGTGGCGTTTGACGACAAGAAGAAGAAGAAGAAAAAGAGGAGAAGGAGGAGAAAGAAGAAAAGAAAGAGGAAAAAGAAGAAAAAAGAAGAAGAGGAGAAAGAAGAAAAAAGGAGAAGTGAAGAAAAAAGAAGAAAAAGAAGCGATGTCAAGTTACGTCTGAAAACTCGATACGCACTTACTCGAATACGAAATGCGCGGCTCCGTATTCAACCTGAAAGAAAAATCATCGTTATCTTTGGCGGAATCGGACTTAATACCGGGACCTCGCCGAATGCGATAAGTAGGTTGCAAGTTTCGCAAATTCCAGAAGGATTTGGACGCTCTTTCTCCTAACAGGCCCATATAACAATTGATAAAATTTATTACGACTATACCTATATCTAATTCTGTTAGTTGTTTTGTAATTCGTTAATACACGGAATTGCTCTTTTTTTTTCAAGGTGTGCATATAAATGCTTGTATCTTTCCTGGGACACGTAAAGCATATTGGATATAAATTCTCACGTCTTATTGCGCACGTCGAAATGACGTGTTTTATCGATGTTATCTATAACGAATTCCATTCTTGTCAATGCAATTAATTAACCGAGAGTGAGTTCCTAGGATCGATCTATACGCATCACCATACATCAACACAAACCCGCACATACACACATATACAGGATCTATCGTGTACAGAATAAACTATGAAACACGATATACATTATCAGTTGCACGTGTCGTATACTACCGTTGTTTTTGCCGATCGCAAAAACGTGTCTTTGCAATCGTACGCAGGTAACCGTATGCGCGATTGCTCCGGTAAGCATATGTCTCAATTAATGAATGAGATAATTACGTAATATTACACCATAATTGATACTTGCAATGCCAACCGAGCAGCTTGCGTAATCGCAAATGAGAAGTATAATGTAAATATTCATATATATATTTTTAACGCGACGCTTGTTCGTAATTGATAAGAAATCTTTTTGCAAATTTGAAGGACTTGCGGATCGGACTCTGATTAACCCTGCAGGAAATGGGTAATCGAAAAAGGAATGACGCAATCCACTTCGCGATTCAATCTGCAAATTTTTGATCTTCGAAATCTTTGGTTTTCGTGAAGCAGAGATTCGCAAAATATAAATCTGAATAGCCGAATAATAGTCCGTGCACACGAAACTGTAATTAATTATGCTCTCAATCAAAAAGATTGAAGATAATCTATAATTATTTACGGTCGTCAACACCGACGCTGGTACGTCACTGGATTGAAAATATTGAAAAACAAAAATCTCAAAATATTCTTAAACTATACATTTTTTTAAATATTAAGGATTGAGTTTTATGAAAACAAGTCTTACACTTAGCGTATTTTCATTTATCTATTGCACACAAATTTATACTTGACTACACACTTAAGGACACAATAATTCTTTTTAGTAAATTCGATACACTTAATTTTTAATCGGTGATTCTAGCTTCCTGATATTTATGCATCATTTTATATGTGAAACGATATTATAACTGTCTAGAGACAGCATGGTGACATTCGCATCTTAATTATGAAACACTGCCGACACTAGAAAGCTAGATTCTACTGATAAACATTGATACACATTTTATATGCACGTCATCTTCTTGAGATAAGATACGATTATGTTTTCGAGACGAAACTTCCGTCGAGATTTTTTATTTGTCGATTGTATCACTTTTTATCATAACGAATTAAATCCTTGTGTATTTAAGTTTATAAAAAATATATTGATTCTTATATTATAATACGCGCGCGCGAATATATGCAAATCCCGGTACCAAATTACATCATAAAATCAGTCATTTGGAAAATTAATGGAGACGGAAGTAAAAAGCATAATTCTCCGTATTACGAGTCAGATGATATTTTTACTCGGCACGGTTATTATAAATAAGACAGTTGAAATCGGTATGAACATCGGCTCACATTTCTTTGGCAAGGATCCCATGAAACAGGTTCCGAAGGGAATTCCCCGTTCTGTCAGGTCAACGCCAAACGAGCAACCGGTAGTTGCCAGCTCGCGTCAATCGATGACGTTTTATCGTTTTATGAGAAATTCCTAGTTTTTTCACTGTAATCCGTCTATTATAGTTCATGATGTAAGTGAGCAATTTTTGTAGACTTTATCTTCGAAATTTTCGATCAATTATTATGAGATTTTGACCGTCATAATTAATTAACAGTCGCTCTTCTCGATAGTTTGTTGAGGAATATCACACGATTTGCCATTGTTTCTCAACGGTTCTATTTGTTAACTTGACTAAATCTTTCAACTAAATAAAATTTATTTAGTTCAAGTATTTATTTATTTAACTTAAACATAAAATATATTATATATTTAAGTTAAATAAATAAATGTTTAAGTTAAATAAATAAATACTTGAACTAAATAAATTTTATTTAGTTGAAAGATTTAGTCTAGCTAACAAATTTGTTTTATACAAACGAGAAATGCTGTGATTTTCGCATTACGTATTACGATTACCTTGACTATCCCTCTACATCTCGAAGAGTGTACATATATAAAGCGTAGCTAAAAAAAGCAGAGAACGGATTCTCTACGGATCAAACTCGCCAGATAAGACCAGATGCGTTGTAAAAGAGAGAGAAAGATGAATTGCTGCATATTACATAATTTGGAATGGGTCTGATCGCGAAGGTCGCGTGATGAACGCGCAAGGAATAACGACAAATTGATAAACGTAAGGCAGAGGCATCGTGAGAGCAAGAGGCAAATTATCTACATTGTACGAAGTGGTCTTACCCAACCGACAAACCGCGCGATGGGCCATGGCCGCAAAATCCAAGGGCCGCGGAAAGCAGATGCGTATATAAGATGTGTGTAGATGCCTGCAGAAACGTTACGAAACGGATCGACATCCGTGCATGTCTGCGCGATACGTCCATCAGTTTTCCTTCTCGTGAAAGAGCGTTAATGCACAATTTTAATCATTACACATTATGCGATTGCAGAGGATACATGAACGTGATTTTAATGATCTGTCTACTTAGCATTTACGTCAAATCGTCAGACGTTGCAGATGACGTTGTTTCCGTATATTAGAATTTGGAATGAGTGTAACTGCTTGCGTCACACTCGTTTCAAGTATGAAGACATACTTTTTTGACGTAGAACTATGTCTTTCTCCGGGGCAGGGGGGTTTTTTCGTGCTCACGGATGCAACGAAAACATGTCACACTTTGAACGCTTATATGTTCGGAACTAATAATCGTAGAGTAATAAATAATATCTCATATTAGATTGTTTATATAGTCCCATTTATATAATAAAATTTATTTCAACCCTCCATCCCTGAACCCTTCGATATAGTAGCGTTAGAAAGTTAGCTAAATCTCTTCCGATTTGCAACGAAAACATGTCACACTTTGAACGCTTAAATCTTCGAAGCTAATAATCGTAGAATAATAAATAATCTTATTAGATAGCTTATAGAGTCCCATTTATAATAGAACATGTTTCAACCCTCCATCTCTTTACCCTTTGATAGAATAGCGTTAGAAAGTTAAGCTAAATTTCTTGTGTTTTTTTCGCCGCATGCCGTTTTAAAGTTGATAATTAGTGAATAGATCGTTGACAAAGCAATTAAAGGATCGTTGGTATTGAATTTTGTTAAAATGTGGTGTCTAGAGGTATTAATACTTTGAATTTGATCTCTATGTCTCTCATGTTGCCATTGACCAGGTCCATGGTAGTTCGCTTTGTAGTTTTTGATGTCTAGATGTATTAATACTTTAAATTCGGTGTCTAATTTTGTGTTTTTAGGTATTAATACTTCGAATTCGATGTCTACGTGTCTCAGGTTGCCGATGACGAGGTCCAGGTAGTTCGTTCCGTAGTTTTTTGGTCGCACGTCGTTTTAAGTTTGATAATTAGTGAATAGATCGTCGACAAAGCGATTAAAGGATCGTTGGTATTGGATTTGGTTAGAATTTGTTTAGAGGTATTAATACTTCGAATTCGATGTCTACGTGTCTCAGGTTGCCGTTGACGAGGTTCAGATAGTCCTCTCCGTAGTTTTTGGTGTCTAGAGATATTAAAATACTTCGAAATCTCGATGTCTACGTTTCCCAGGTCGCCGATAACGAGTTCCAGATAGTTCGCACTGTAGTTTTTGGTGTTTAGAGGTATTAATACTTCGAAATCGATGTCTACGTGTCTCAAGACGCCGTTCGAATTATTAATATATCTAAGAACCAAAAACTACGGAGCGCACTATCTGCACCTCGTCATCGGCGACCTGGAAGACGTAGACGTCGAATTCGGAGTATTAATACCTCTAGACACCACAAAATACGGAGCGCACTCTCTGGACCTCGTCTGCGGCGACCTGTGACACCGTGTCACTGACATGTAGTTTTCCATTGTTTCCTTTATTATCACGATCCTTTCTTTCTTTCTTTCTAACGCTACTGTACCGAAGGGTTAGAAGGGTTAGAAAGATGGAGGGTTGAAATAATTTTATTATTAATGGGATTGTATAAGCTATCTAATGTGAGATATTATTTAATACTCTTCGATGTCTACGTGTCCCAGGACGCCAATAACGTGTTACAGAGAATGCGCACCGTAGTTTTTTAGTGTCTAGGTGTTCTAAATTCGTCAAATTCGAGGTCTATGTGTTCATCGAAATCGAAGTATTGCGTTATAGTAGTGCGAGAAAAGAGTGACAATAGACGTAGTTCTACGTTGATGGTTGTGGCTCAGTTGCTACTGAGCCCGTTTGACTTTTTCATCTTATTATTGCGTTCATTGAAATTAGAGATATTTAATATATTACTTATATCTTTAATATATTACCTATCTGCATTGATAAGATATGTTATAAGATGAAAAAATTTTATTTAGTTACATCGCTAATAATGTTAATACATTAACGACAGAAAAGGAAAATTTAAATGGTTTTCTTCACTTTATCTGCCGCGTGTTTTCGCCTGTGAACTTTTTTCTTTTCTTCACTAGAGATAAAAAATTCCAAAATCTCAGCTAACGAAAAAGTACAATACGCTTGGTAATCTTAAATAAATACATTTCAATACATATTATTCCAAAAGGAGGACATATTTTTAAAAAGCTTTTTAGAGAACGGACTATGACTAAGAATATCGTTATCTCTCATTATAGCTATTTCAACCTGTTATCAAGGAGATAATTGCTATTCTTAAAGAGAATATATCGTGTTTTTTTCCTTTTCTGTCCTTAACATTAAAACTAGAAGAAAATTTAAAACTTCTAAAATTTTTTTTGGAAGTTTTAGAAGATTAAAATAATGTTATACATGTGTGCGTATAAGCACGAATGTATAATCATGTAATATTTTCCAGTAATATATAAATTCGACATTAAAATTGGCAATGTATAGTTGCTATTTTTAATGATTTCATGCGATTCATTATCAAGACCTGTCGTCATCGCTTCGCTGATATTCAAATTAATCGCAAAATTAATTTTAGCCATATTTACCTGCAGTCAGATCTAAATCATCCAATTGCGCTGCATCAGCATCAATTTTTCATGCGAATTCCGATCTCATCTGCAACGATTTCGCATCTCGACGAACAAGGCAAGAGAAAGTCCGGAGTGTGTCTCGGCGGCGACGTAACGTTGACGAAAACAAAACGCGTGAACACAGCAAGGTGCAAGGACGGAAAGGAGCGTTCCTCCCGGCACTGCAAGCAAATCACTCGTCGGTCGTGTCACACTGTAATTCTTCTTTCCTCGCAGAAATACATAGGGGAGAAGTAAGATGACGACCTTATAAGGTTTTTCAATTTTTCCTAATTTCCGTGATCATGTAAAAATAATGATCCACTTTTTTTCAGATTCACTAGAGCCTTGCCTATTATCTGTAAAAATTGAAAAATTGTTAAATAAATTGGAATTTTTTAAATTAAGATTTTTTAAAGACGTGTCAATTTCGTCATCTTGCCCCCATATGCGGGTAAGATGACTTTCAGTAGTGGGTAAGATGATGAAAAGTCGAGTTAAGTTAAAAATAGTCTTTTCCATGAATAAAAAGATTTATTGTGTTGTAATAAACTTCTTGTATTATTTTGGTATTATAATATTTTAACGCAATGAAAAATATAACTAGAAATATTATTCATATAATTAAAAAAAATAAAATTATTAAAATATTAAAACAACAACAATTACTTGTAGTGTATAATAAAAAATAAAACAAACTTAAAGACAAAAATAATTATTAATATAATTTCGAAACTATAAACTGAAATATATTTATTGTTTGTACTTATCAAAAATTGATCTAAAAACCATATTAGATATTTATTTTTAAATTTTAAGTAGAATGAATATAATTAAAGACAAATTGTATAATGATATGTAATATCTGATATATACTTGCATTTAGTTTAGATCTCTGTATATCTACAACTATTTTATTTCAAAAATGAATAAAATCAATAAATTGCATGTAGTAAGATTTAGTTAGACAAGTAATATCAAAGAATTAATTATTTGACACGCATGACATTCGTTATCTTACCCGCGGTCGTCGTGTTTATTTATTCATTTAATAAAATTGTTGCAAAATGCGAAAAATGAAAAACTTGAGTACGTTTTATTGTATATATTTTTAGCTATACTATACTGTGATTTTATAAGGTAAAAATATTTACACTACATTTATGTCATTCCTTTCCAGATAGCAAAGAGAATCCAAAAAGAATTCTTTTGGAATCCCCGAATTATGAGATGAATTCCTTTTTCATCCCATTTCTGTTCTAAAAGCACTCTTAAGGGTTCAAAAGGAATTTACTTTTATGTCATCAATTCTGGGCTCTTTTTCAGATACAAAAGGAATTCTTTTTATACTCCATAAGAATACTATTGAAAAAGAATTCTTTTTGAGTTCATTTCGAACAGATTACGCTAATTCATATAGAATTTAAAAAAGTAAATTCTTTTTGAATTCATAATGACTACCTGTGCTATCTGGGTTATGAACCTACAGAAAAAAATTATATATGCGAGTTCAAAACACATTTCTTATTATATAATTCACTTTCGTGGAACAAATTGAAATCAATCTACAAGAGATACTTTATTATCTAAAGTTTTTAATATAAGTTGAGCATCGGCTCGTTATCTGTTTATTAGCTTAGAAAAATTCGTCACCTCACCCCCTTTCCCCTACTTTGCTTCGCGCGTCTTACGACCTCCTCGTTCGGCAGTTCGACATTTACGAGGGCGATGCCTATTCGAGCCTTAGAACATATATATGGAAGCGGAATGCCCATTATTCTCGAAAGAGAAACATGTCCGGAGGAAATGAGAAAGAAAATCATAGTTGCCTCTCGCTCACGGCTTAATGGCGCGCCTGCGCACTTTCGAGCAGTAAGACGTGAGAGAGAGGCAACTACGACGAGCAATAAGATGTGAGAGAGAGGCAACTACGATTTTCTTATTCACTTCCTCCGGACACTTTTCAGTCTGCTATTCCGCTTCCATATATATATGTTCTAAGATTCGAGCAATTCACGCCAAAGGGGGGTAATATTTAGGTTCCTTTTCCGCCTGCAATATCGAGACGCCAATAATAATATTGACGTGAATAAGATACACCGTGGTACTTCGTATAATGTTCAAGATAACGCACAGAAAATTATTCCGATTATTTTACATATTCTATTTCTGAGCTTCACCTTTACTTACGTTGTCTTTTTACCTTTATGTGCGTTGTCTGTTCACTTTTATGTGCGTTCTTGTCGCAATTTTATACGTACAGATAGGCCTCCTCACGCATACCGTGATAAGAACATGATTTTGTCGTTCGTCAGAAATATCCAAGTAACAATTACCCTTAATAACGGGGTTGAAATAGGTACAATGTGATAATGACCTTCTTATTACAGTCCATTCTCTAAAAGCTTTTTAAAAATACTTCCTCCTTTTAAAATAATATTGAAATGTATTTATTCAAGATTGCCAAGCGTATTGCACTTTTTCGTTAGCTGGGATTTTGGAAATTTTTAGTCTCTAGTTAAGAAAAGAAAAAACAAAGTTTAGACGAAAACGCGCGACAGATAAAGTGAAGAAACTTTTATATAAATGCATGTTTCACTGTGTACGCGTACTTACAAATACAAAAAGATTCGAAAACAAGAAATAAATATATATATATATATGTATATACTCCTACTATCGGACTTGACGTGGATCGCTCCGAACGTGTGTCACACGATAAAAGGCGTGAGTGACGTCGGCGCGCGTCGCGCCAAAAAAATACACGGCGCGCCCTCTGTGGGAACGCGGCGGAAGCGGCGAACTCGCCGACGAAACATGGCGTATGTTTTGTTTGTGTGCGCGAGGAGGATGGTTACGCGCGGAGCGTACGGCGGCGGGCTGTAAGGTTTTGGGTTTGATATTTCGCGCCCGCAGGGCAGGGTGAGTGGAAGGCGAGGGATCGCATGAGTCCGGGCGCGAAGTGGTGCGTGACGCGATGAACGCGACGAGCCTGTACGTGTCGACGTGTCGGCTGGTGCTGCAGGCGGACTCCGAGGACCCCAACTCCTGGACGGACCTCTACAGGCTGGTGCCGTATCTGCGACAGAGTCTTAGCTGCACTGTCTGCTCGAATCTGCTGATCGAGCCGCACACGCCGACCGAGACCAACTGTCAGCATCACGTGTGCCGCGGCTGCCGCGGTGGTCGCAAGAAGCTCAAACCGTCGTGCGGCTGGTGCAAGGACTACGACAAGTACGTGGAGAACGTGCAGCTGCGGATACTGCTGCAGTGCTACAAGAAGCTATGCGAGTACCTAACAAGCACCGGCATCTACCGCACCCTGCTGCTCACCGTCACGTCCGTGAGCAACGCTACCACCAACGGCGCCCCGTCTACTATCGGTGCTACCAGTCTGATGGAGCTTATCCAGGAGGGTGCGGGCTTCAAGGATGAGTTCAAGAGCAACGCCGGCCTGTCCAAGTCCGCATACAGTATTCTACCGTGCGTGTATACCAGTACTACCTCCACTCAAACGCAAGGGAATAGCATCCAGACCACCGAGGCGATGTCCCAGAGTATACCCGGTATGTAGAAAGGCAGAAATGTTTCCTCGAAGCGAATATTGTCGCAAGTTCTTGCGAATGAATATGCATATATATATATAGCCATATTAATATAATATGAATATCATTTATCATACAAGTAATATATGAATAATATCTCCATTGTACCCTTGCTGTTAAATTAGAATCGCCAACGATTCGTACTGTATCGAATGGATCCTCCATATATTCCGTGATGTACGCTGGATCTGGTAACAAAATTACAATAAAACGAAAAGCAGCAGCTACGGAAGATACAGAAAACACTGGGCAACAGGAGACAGATGGAAGTCAGCACGGCTCTGTAGGAGGGGTAAAATGCATTCCGTCTTCCCACCTTAAATATGGGACCCCTTCTGAGAAAAAATCTTCAAAGAGCAGCAAAGTAATTTCAATAGATATTCGGTTAATCTTATGCCTTACAGGATTTACATTGCACTATAATCTTTATTTAAATGCTTAAAGATGTCCGTCCTTCGTTAACACTTCTTGTAAGGTATAATAATTTTTCTGACTTACATCTATTAACAATTATGGCTGAGCTTGATTAACCTGTACATATATTTATCGTTCTTATTTTTATACTAATACTAGTTTTAGAGAAATCTTGACTTACGTTTACTTAGGTCCCATAAGAAAGATTAATGCAGATGTTTGTTGTTTACCTTGCTCGAAAGAGATATTCGTTCTAACTTATAATTTTTACTACTTCTGCATTGATCTGTAATATTTTGTTATACTGACATTTTCTTGTGGATGTCGACAATAATGTAATTTACTTTGTTATAAGCAGTCTTCGGGCAGTTTTAAAAAGCCAAGGTCAAGTTCTGCCAGAAGTAAAAGAAAAGGATGCAGATGTGGTAATGCCACTGCGATACCTGGGAAACTTACCTGTTGTGGTCAAAGATGTCCTTGTTACGTCGAAAGTAAACCTTGCGTGGAGTGTAGATGTAGAGGTTGCAGAAATCCTCATACGGCAGATGGATTAAAGGTATCATCTCTACTTGACTAAAGCTCGTTGTATTTTTAATTCTATCTTGAAGTGTGTTATATAATTCTTATATATTTCAGATCCGTCCACATATACCTGAACTTCATAATTTACAATTACAACTGTCCACTTCTTTGGATTGTGACGCGCTAAGTGGAGATCCTCTAGGATCCGTACCACAGTGTCTCTCGACGTCTCCTACAACGATACAAGTGTTAAATGTGTATTCTACTCCGAGACTAGACATTGACAATGTACCACAGAACTTACCTGCTGCCTTGTTAGTGGGGGAAGATGCTATGGTAAGTACTGAAAGTGAAGCAGAAGATAGTGATATACAAATCGATGTGTGACAAAGTATTTAAACGGACATCGCGGAGAACTGTACCGTACCAGTGATTATTGAAGTGTGACGAATGTGCGTTTCAATAGGGAAAGACGCGTTATGTAAATAGCTCAATTAGAACCATTAAAAGAAACAATTACAAGAATCAAAAACATAATTACGAATTTGCAAGGGTAAATTAGTTTAGCGAAATATCGTATATGAAAAGGGCAGTTTACATATGGTTTACTATTTGAATATTTGTAAATATTTCAATATAACATAAAAAATGCAGATATTTAATTGGATGCTTAATCAAGGTGACAGTCAATTTTGCCTATAAGATTAATCACTGTTATGATTTAGCATCTACTATTTTGTTACATATAATGTGTTATATGCGTTAGCGCTTCTAAAATTATGCGAACGCTTGTAACCTGAATATTTTTCAGTTAATTGTATAGTATAAAAGGCAAGTTTCATAGAGTATGAAAACAGTTCTTATATATTGATTGACTGTGCATTATGCTAATTCCAATAATTTTAATAACAGGTAAATGTGTGTTCTGTTCATATACTGTGTATATACATTTCTGAATGCATATATTGGAGCATATTTTTAGTTGATATGTGTATTTTAAATGATATTTATCTGCTCCGCGCGCGCTCGTGCATGCACGTTCAACAATTTGTGAATTTATAATAAATTTAGCTTATACTGAGACCACAAATATACGAATTATCTATTGGAGAATTAGTTGAGGTAACGCGAGTTAAATTTAAATATACAAAAGCCGATGAATTTAATATTTACACGTCAAAAAATATCTCATTCAACTTGCCAGTTGTACATACAATGACAAAAGGATCGTTATCTATTTTGCATACTGATTTTTACAATTTCTAAGTATAAAATGCAGAGTGTATGGGACAGCAATCTGTTAAATTATCCTACAATTTAGGATTGCATCGAAATAATGATAAATACTCTAAGTGAACCGCGTATACTAACAAAGAATCTAAATAATAAACGGAGGAATGAGGAGGTCTGTACGTAATACAGTTATACAAGGATTGTAAAAATTGTTTATGTTAATTTATAAGAAGTCGCAAATATATTTAGATAAACATTTTATTTGCCTAAAATTTGAACTTGAAAACGATTTCAATAGCGTTACTATTAGGGTTGGATTTACCAGTAGACACTATAAGCATTGGCCTAGAACAGAAATTTTTCACAAAATTGTCTTTAATAAAAATATTAATAAAAATAAATAGAATTTTATTATATCATATTTCAAGAAAAAAATAAGTATGTTATGTATACTTAATAACTTTTGCTTTCTTTAATTGACTATTCTTTTCTTTTCTAGTATTCGAGCAATTATGATTACGTCATAATGTAATCATCCACAATTTGGATTACGTCAATCAAAAAGAGGAGTGGCATTTAAACAAACTATCAAGCTAGCATATGTATACTTCTACAGCAAAAATATATTTTTTCTTCCAACACTCACACACATGTACATATACGCAAATAGATAATCTTTCTTTTGAGTGGCACTATTTATGTGTCTATAAGCAGCGATTAAATCCAACCCTGATTATTGTATATATTGCATAAAACTTATTTTTTTATGTATAAAAGATATCTTATATGAGAAAGACTTGTAAGCTGTATCTGTAAGAAATATTTCTGTTGAATCATTTGTAGTATACATAATATCAATATTATAGCAAATTTCGGAATATTATTCTGTTCACGCGAGTATAATTGAATGTGTCACTCATAATGCATACGAAACATTAGTACAAAATTATTAAGTATATGTAGGGTACTTTTTATTTTTGCGTACGATTGTGTGTACGTGTGTGTATGTGGGCTCTTCTAGAGCATCTATGAACTCATCAATTGTTATTTGTAATTACACTTAAATACAAATAGCATATATATATATATATATATATATATATATATATATATATCTCAATCCTTTACACAATAGTCAACAATAGGATATACTTTCACAGTATATAACTGTGTGATCTCATAGCTATCTGGTGGTAGTTTGCGCTAAGAAAGTTCATCGATCGTGCAAAGAAAGAATTCATAAGTAAATGCACATGCGTGTAGGCTAATTCCTCTTTAAATAAGAAGCGAAAAGATTGATACACAGCACACTATCACGTTATATAAAAATAACGTTATATAAAAATAAGGCAATATACAATAAAGCTCAACATAAGATAAAATTAATATATATCGTATTTTTATATATATAAAAGTTAATATTATCAAGTTGCATATTATTGCCATTTTAATTCATATAGTCCATAATTTTGAGAATTACAAACAAATATACAAAATAAATTAAATCCCTCTGTTTGTTAATTTTGTCTTATGTAAAGCTAACGAAAAAGTCGGGAATATATTTGAATTATTTAAAGACTTATTTTTTAAACAAACTGGAAAGAATTGTAAATCCTTTAAAACTAATTCTATTAGATATCTCAATGCATTTTAATCAGCACTGATTATTATGTTGTACATATTAAAATAGGATAAAAATGGCAGTCGGGACCTAGCTACAGCTTAAATAAGAACATTCAGACATAGTTGAGGAGTGACTTCTAAAATATCAGACATAGATAATTCGATTATCGATAAAAAGCATAATACTTGAAACATAGATAGTTACGATACAATTCATATATAATTCACATTCCAATATTTACTTGGAGCACGATTTCCTATTACATAATGCATATTCCTATTATGTTTCAATAGAACTTACTTTAACACTTTTAAACATTGTCGAAGTTCAAAGAGAAATTATATAGAAAGCTAATTAAAAAGTTACTCCTCAATAGAAGTTCAATTATTCATGATATTTATATAAGAACATTATTGTAAAATACAATTAATTCCCGAAAGGCGGATATTTTATTCGAATGTAACGTCTTGTATGTAGTATATATAGTGTTCGTCAATACCTCTTTTGTTATTCATGAACTATTAATGTATCATGTATATTGTGGAGTTAAGGGACGTATGTTTCAACTGTGTAACTTATCACAGATGATGTTAAAACTTACCTTAAAAAAGAAAAAAAAAAGAAAATGCGAGTTGCATATTGTCATGACATATAGAGCTAATAGAATAAAAATATTTTACATACTAGAATTTGCATCATTTTGTAAAAAAAAAGAAAAAAAGAAAAATTACGAGACGAGAATGTGTATCTATTTTATTTGTACATAAATGACATGCACGAGAATTCTGCGATGAAAACATATTTATAAAATCCTTTATTTGAAATAAAAATTTTTGTACATATTATATTTTAATAAGATGTGACAACATTTTACTGAAATCATATAATACAGAATATAGTGTGTAATAGATTGTATAGTGTGTACAAATGATAGGAGAATGATGGACATATCATTGTAAGAACGTTTATACAGAGATGTAATTCTATTTCGTTCTATCTTTTGTTAAAATATTATGAAGCTCTTTTCTATGTTCGCCGGTAATTTTATAAAATTCTCCGAAAAACCGTTTGGCAGCTTGTTCTAGAAACGCTTTTTTTCTTGTAACTGCATCTAATTTGTCTTGTGCCTCTTCTATTTCGAGATCTACCGCTTGTATATCTGGCATCATATCCTGCATTTCTTTAATTTCGTTTCTCAAGTCTTCTATCTGTTTCATAAGTTTCGCTTTCTCCATTTTTGCATCTACCTTCATTTTATTGATGTGAGACAACTCCTCCTTCAATTTGTTTTCATCCGGCAAAGATTTAATTTCTTCTTGCAGTTTCTCCTGTTTCATGGTCTCAGAATGAACAAGAGACTCTGTCTCATTGCATTGCTTCATCAATTTTTCTTTGAATGTCTTTATTAAAGCAGCCTTTTCTTTCATTACATCCATCATGTGTGGATTCAACAATCCTTTTTCCGGGAGTTTTAATTCATCAAAATTCACACCAACGTCATCAATATGCATAAAGACCTCCTTATTATATGCCAATATTGCTTTATTGAGATTATTACTGGAAGATGCTAATTTGATATCTAAAGTATACAATTCCTTCTGGTAATCTTTTAAATGCTCATCAAATTGGTGTATGTAGTTTTGAATCTCTGTGCATTTTTTAAGAATATTTTCCTTTTCAGACTTAGACATAGGTTGATTTTCCACAGTCGAGGTTAATTCTTCGTATTGTATATTTCCTATCCGAATTTGCTCTTTAAGAACTTGGCGTTCTGCATTTAATTGATTTGTCTCAGCAGAAATTTTTTCTATATAATCATCCATAGTTTTAATATTATTTAATTGTTTAGATTCCTTGGTGCGCAAAGATTCTAATTTCTGCTGTAAATATTCAAGTTTTTCGTCGAGTTTCCGTGACTCTTCTTCATGCACCTGCAACTTCATTTCTTCTCCTTCCAGTTCTTTATTCGCCTGATCTAAATCCTCATTGGTAATACCCTGTTCAATTAAAATATCCTGCAGATATCGTTCCAATAGTTCTGCCTCTTCATCGCGTTTTTCATCATTCCATGCTTTATAGCACTCCACCAGTGCTTGAAACTCCATGTTGTAACTTCGAGCCTGCTGTTCCATTCCTACGAACGGCAAAGTTTCCAGTTGATATCTGCTGAACGCGAATTCTCTCACTTGACATGTTTCCACCAACCAGCCGATCCAACCGAGAACATAAGGCCACGAATGCATTGCATTGGCGGTCTTCAGCCACGATTTGGTCATCACGCCAGGATAGTGTAGCTTCTTCGCGTATTTTGGTAAGTCCTCTATATAATTTGTCATTGTGAGATCATGCTTGACATCGAAGTACTTTAACAGGCAGCCAGAGACTTCCACAAACATCTTCAATGTAATCGGTTTCAAACTGCCGTTGCTATTTAGCATCATTGAGCGTTGATTCACGCAGAAGAAGTCATCTATTTTGTTTAGCAGGACCATCTGATAAGCCTTGTCCATTAGAGGCCTTGTGTCTTTTCTGTGACCCTTAACTCCCACGCTGCTGGCACGGTCGCCAGACGGCGATCGACCCGTTGATAACGGTGCATGAAGTCTGCTTGAACTCGCCGTAAGTGCTAAGCTTGGTACATTAAGCTTAGTGGAAATTCGTACTGGAGTGATTGGAGTTGTTGCTACACGTAGCGGAGTTTTACCTACATACATATAAACACAGGTTGAAAATGATTTCACGATAGAAGTCGTAACATCTCGAACTAAATAAATCAAATAATTAGAAAAAAAATAGGATTTTGAGTATGCTTTTATGTGCAATGCTTTACCTGTCACTTTCAAATACGATTTTCTACCGAGTGAACCCGCTCGGTCGCTAGAGGAGCTTCTAAAACGAGGTCTGGGAATATGAGAGTTTTCACCGCTCGAGATTCCCTTCTTTGACGATTGCGTCTTTCGCTGATCGGTCCGGGTCAAGCTTTTGTCCTCCCGTTCGATCGCGGATATCCTTACGGGATTACTGGACGATCTACGTTTGACTGAATTCTGATGCATGATTATTTTCGCGAACACTTCCTGCGAAACTTGTAAACTCCGAGGTCTCCGAGGC